>CM017797.1:55708120-55949110 GCA_008086715.1 Sitobion miscanthi
TTTAAATATTATTAATTTGGTTCGGTTAGGAAAGGATGGACAGGAAATTAGACGTTAACTAATTATCATAGTTTTTAACAGCGGTCTTAAAGACTGTCAGCTAGAGTTGTACCAGTATAGTTTTAAAAATGTAAATAATACAGCCAACATAAAATAATGATGTTTTTACCACGACAAATTATAAAATATAATAATATTATTTTATTAGGAGGATTTTATAATGTTTTCAATACTCATGAGTATTTTGTAAATAGAAAATGTTAAAATCAATAGTTTTAATTTAAAATATGGTTTGTTGTTTGGTATCCTATTGTCAAAGAATTCTCAAGATTTCCTTCCCACATTCTTCTCAACATCCTTATAAATTACATTCATTTTATACATTTTCTAATACATATATTACAGTGATACACCTCTGATCATATTAACTGTTCGTATTATTACAATGTAAACAATACCTAATTTTGGAATGTAGTTATTAGGTATTAGGTATTTGAATTCTAATAGATTGATTTGTATAAATATATTTCAACATTAACCGGTTATACCTAGGAGTACACTGAGTACCTGTGTACATACTATATAATTTGAAAAGAGGCTGTCTGACGTTCGCCATTCAATTTAATTTTTATATATTTGACTTTTTTGAATTTTTTATATATTCTAATTTAAAATATTTAAAAACTGTTTAAGATTTTGGATATTTAGTTTGAACTATTTAATGTGTGGTTTTACTATTTAAATTTTTCTATATTTTTTTTGTTTTCTAAAATGCATTTGCCTGCGGGCGCCTACCATCAATTTTTTTTAAAGATTTTAACTCTAGCTGCATTTATGAACATTTCAATTTTATTCGTATTTTTTTTAACTGTTGTTGTATTTTTTGTAGATATTTTTATACATTGATAACCTGATACCCTTCTGTATTATCGTTCTTTAGTGAGATTATCATTTGAATAGTTTTTCTGTTTAAAATTCTGGGCAATTTTGTTTTAGTACTTTGTAATGTTTATTCCTAATTAAAATTGTTTCTAAATATTTTTTGGTTTTCTAAAATGCATTTGCCTGCGGGCCCAACACCTACCTTCAATTTTTTTTTTTTTAGTAGTGTGACTCTAGTTAAATTTTTGTGTAGACTTGAACATTGATAATCTGGTACCCTATGAATAATCCTTCTTAAATAAACTACCTAAAATTATTTTGAATAGTTTTTTCTGTCTATGAGTTTGGGTATTATAGTTTGTTATATGTATTCTTAACGTAAAATCTTTTCCAAAATTTTTTTTTTTTTTTGTTTTCTAATATGCATTTGCCTGCGGGCGCCAACACCCCCCTTCAATTTTTTTTTTTTATTAATGTAACTAATTAAATATTATGTAAGAATTTGAATATCGGTAATCTGGTGCCCTATGAATAATCCTTCTTAAATAAACTACCTAAAATTTTTTGAATAGTTTTTTTATTAAGATTATGGACAACTTAGTTTGAATTTTTTAACGTGTGTACCTACTTATTTAATATTTTCTAATTTTTTTTTGTTTTCTTAAATGCATTTGCCTGCGGGCGCCCACCACCCCCCTTTCAAGTTTTTTTTTTTAGTATGTGACTCTAGTTCAATTTTTGTGTAGACTTGAACATTGATAATCTTATACCCTATGAATAATCCTTCCTAAATGAACTACCTATAATTATTTTTAATAGTTTTTTCATTAAAGATTATAATCATCTTAGTTTGAACTCTTTAATGTGTGTTCCTACTATTTAATTTTTCTAAATTTTTTTTTTTGTTTTCTTAAATGCATTTGCCTGCAGGTGCCAACACCCCCTTTCAATTGATAATGACTCTAGTTAAATTTTTGTGTAGACTTGAACATTGATAATCTGGTACCCTATGAATAATCCTTCTTAAATAAACTACCTATAATTATTCTGAATAGTTTTTTCTGTCTATGAGTTTGGGTATTTTAGTTTGTTATGTGTATTCCTAACATAAAATTTTTTCCAAATTTTTTTTTTTTTTTTGTTTTCTAATAGAATTTGCCTGCGGGCGCCAACACCCCCCTTCAATTTTTTTTTTTTATTAATGTAAATAATTAAATTATAGTAAGAATTTGAATATCGGTAATCTGGTGCACTATGAATAATCCTTCTTAAATAAACTACCTAAAATTATTTTGAATAGTTTTTTTATTTAAGATTATGGACAACTTAGTTTGAATTTTTTAAACGTGTGTACCTATATTGATTTAATATTTTCTATTTTTTTTTGTTTTCTTAAATGCATTTGCCTGCGGGCGCCCACACCCCCCTTTCAAGTTTTTTTTTTTAGTAATGTGACTCTAGTTCAATTTTTGGTGTAGACTTGAACATTGATAATCTTATACCTATGAATAATCCTTCCTAAATGAACTACCTATAATTATTTTTTAATAGTTTTTTCATTAAAGATTATAATCATCTTAGTTTGAACTCTTTAATGTGTGTTCCTACTATTTAATTTTTCTAAATTTTTTTTTTTTGTTTTCTTAAATGCATTTGCTGCAGGTGCCAACACCCCCTTTCAATTGATAATGACTCTAGTTAAATTTTTGTGTAGACTTGAACATTGATAATCTGGTACCCTATGAATAATCCTTCTTAAATAAACTACCTATAATTATTCTGAATAGTTTTTATGTCTATGAGTTTGGGTATTTTAGTTTGTTATGTGTATTCCTAACATAAAATTTTTTCCAAATTTTTTTTTTTTGTTTTTTCTAAAATGCAGGTTTCTTAAACTGGTGCCCTATGAATAATCCTTCTCAAATGAACTACCTATATATTTCTGAATAGTTTTTTCTGTCTATGAGTTTAGGTATTTTAGTTTGTATGTGTATTCCTAACATAAAATTTTTTCTAAATTTTTATTTTGTTTTCTAAAATGCATTTGCCTGCGGGCGCTAACACCCTCCTTCAATTTTTTTTTTTATTAATGTAACTAGTTGAATATTATGTAAGAATTTGAATATCGGTAATCTGGTGCCCTATGAGTAATCCTTCTTAAATGAACTACCTTTAATTATTCTGAATAGTTTTTTCTGTCTATGAGTTTGGGTATTATAGTTTGTTATGTGTATTCCTAACCTAAAATTTTTTCCAAAATTTTTTTTTTTCTGTTTTCTAATATGCATTTGCCTGCGGGCGCCAACACCCCCCTTAAATTTTTTTTTTATTTATGTAACTAGTTGAATATTATGTAAGAATTTGAATATCGGTAATCTGGTGCCCTATGAATAATCCTTCTCAAATGAACTACCTATAATTATTCTGAATAGTTTTTTCTGTGTAAGAGTTTGGGTATTTTGGTTTGTAATGTGTATTCCTAACATAAAATTTTTTCCAAATTTTTTTTTTTTTTGGTTTTCTAAAATGCAGGTTTTCTAAACTGGTGCCCTATGAATAATCATTCTCAAATGAACTACCTATAATTATTCTGAATAGTTTTTTCTGTGTAAGAGTTTGGGTATTTTGGTTTGTAATGTGCATTCCTAACGTAAAATTTTTTCCAAATTTTTTTTTTTTGGTTTTCTAAAATGCATTTGCCTGCGGGCGCCAACACGGTCTTTCATTTTTTTTTTTTTAGTATTGTGACTCTAATTGAATTTTTGTGATTATTTATAATCTGGTGGCCTATGAATAATTTAAAAAGAAACATTTTTATGAATTCTCAACTCAAAATATTTTGCTAATTTTCATGATTTTTCCGTATTTTGTTAAGATTTGAACTTTAAATGTTTATAAATAAAACTGTGAATAAGGATTTTTAATTTTTTCATCTGCCTTCGAAACAATAACCTAGGAGCCTTCTATTAATTTTCAAGCTTTTTACCCAACAGAATTTTATTGATATTTATAGAAAGAAAAATTAAAAGAAATGGAAACTAATAATGTCCGTAAACAGATTAAAATAAGTCAAAATATTTGAATAATGTTATGGTGTATAGAAAATGCTAATATAAACATTCAGTCAACATTTCATGTACCTACGGTGATTTGTTTTTGAGTTGCACCAAAAACCAAAATCGATTTTCTCGAAAACAGATTTTGCGTAAAAATTCCCGTTTTTGTTTTTCCTTAATTTTCTTTTGTTTTCCGTAGCTTTAGAAAACTACTGGAAATTTTGACTTTTGACCCCCCAAAAGTATCAACTAGATTCACTATCCTATCAGAAAAGTTACTATTGAAGAAAATCTAAGCATTTTTTCTGTACTAAAAGGTGATGACAGAAACAAAAAAAAAAAAAAAAAATACACACATCATTATAAAATCAATATATTCATCGCTTCGCTCAGAATCTAAAATGAAAAAAAATTATAAGTTACAATGAAATAAAATTGGTTATACATTTGGTTATGAGTAGCACTAGCCTATATTTTATTTGTTATTTTAGATATTTAGTATTTATTTATTACACTACATCAATATATTAATACAGAAACTTGAATAATTTTCATATATTTAGTATGAAATTGGGTACTAAAATAAAAATAATTAGTAGTCTTAAATGTTTATATAAATAATTTATTTGTAGGTATTGTTTACAGTTTGGTGTAGGTACAATTAAGTTTAATTATTTGTTTCAAACAAGTCACTTGTCTATTATTTATATTAATCCTTGTACTTGCATAAAGTTTTCCAAAGGATCCTCCAACTCATTTTCATAGTTAAAATGTTGATCTTTTTAAGTAACAGCACATTTGGTACAATCGGCTTTCCTTGCTCATAACAATAACATCCCCCGATCTTAGAGTATAGCTGATGGCTTTCATCCAATGAACGTCCTCCAATTAGGAATATGGCACTTAAACCAAAACGTAAGACACATAATAGCCACATAGATATTATACATTCAGTTCATTTAACGGTGTAGATATTTTGTATTTTTATTGTTTTAACCTGATGGACAATAGTGGAGTGCTTAGATTATACTCGGAGTGATCTGTATGTCCAGAGAGATTGTTATACATTTAGTAGATATAGTTTGCTATATAGTCTGCAAAGAGGTACCACTAAATATTTCAGTCCGATGACTAACGATTTCAAAATAGATCACGCAAATTCACGCCAATTGCACGCTAAATGTTGGCGTTAAATATAATTCGATAAATAGTTTTTTTGTCGTTTGGGGGGGGGGGGGCTGGGAAATGGCGAAAAAATGGTAACGCCCCTGGCACTTGGGGTTTTGAATGTAGGGTTTCGAAATAGGTCACGCCAATTCACGCCAATAGCACGCTAAATATTTGCGTTAAAAAAAGAACTTAAATTCAAAATTCCTATTGTGGTGGGGGGGGGCTGTAGAAACATACGTGCATAAGACAAGTGTTAATACTGTGTGGTTCGGCTACAACTGAAATGTGTAAGTTTACGGATGAGCGATTTCCCACTTAATTACATTGTATTATTGTAATATAGAAATATACAATATTATAATATATTACATTATAGTATAATACTATAACAAATTATAATATTGTAACCAGGGGTATTATTTCTCATTTGTCATGCAAAACTAATATTTAAATCTAAAGCAATTCCTACCTGCAAAGACGCTCCCACAATATTTATAAATTATATCAAAATGCATTCAATCAAAACTAAACAAATAAATAAAAATTAACAACGAAAGTAACACATTTCTATATAATATTTAATATTAAGTAACAATACAGAAGAATTACTCATTAAGTACACTATACAGTTTATTACAGTGCACATATTATTATTACAGTATAATAACCATAAAATAATAACAAAATCACATAGGTAGATAGTTAAAATGTACTATACCTAGACCTTTTTAACAACCTTACCTAGGTAATTTAATTATATACTGACATTTTTATGGTACATCTATTATTTGTAAAATCGTAACGAAGCATCTACGGTTATTCGTTTTTGAGTTAAGTACATAAAAAAAAAACCAAATCGATTAAAAATCACTCTGCTGTATATTTCCATTGTGTAAGTATTATAAATTATTCGTCAGTAACTATATTATAGTATACTAAAAAATAAATACTCATAATACTATTTAAGTTTATTTAAGTAATATATTGTATGGTTTTATTGTTGAAATAAAGAAAAAAGAAATAGAAAGACGACCCATGTTAAACAACCGCGTATTAATTAATATATAGGTATAGCATAGTCACCGCTTATTGGACTCACAGTTAATGGACTCATTCACCAATTGGACTTAAACAGGCTCATCCTAATTTACATGTATACTTAAATATAGGAAAATATTTTTCTATTTGATTCACACGCTGGTTAATGGGATCAACGTATATTTTTACGGGCATATTTCCTCAATAAACATTCCATTTTCAATATTTTTCGCTCATATTTTGGCGTTTAACTCTATTTCCTCGGCCTATCCTATCAACAATTATTAAGGATCTTAAAATATTATTTTTAGATCATTCGAAGTCCCTCACAGTTAAGCGTTCATGAAAAATACAAACGTACTTATGTAGTATAATTATAATTATAATTATTGTATTTCTCAATTTTAGATCAGGCAATTTGCTATTTTTCATCATTCGAAATTCTTGAGCCAATCTCTGCGTGTAACTATAATTTATTTATGACTTGATCTATATGCTGAAAGTGAAAATTGCACGAAGCCTAATGCATAAAACAATAATATAGATACATAGGCAATACGATGTTTAAAATATGCATTAAATTTGTTATTGCTTAACTTATTGCCGTGAACTTATTGTTAGTCTCATTGCTAATAAATAAACTTGGTGTGTTTGTGTAAAAAATAAGAGCGAAGCGTACGACAATAATCGCCCGAATAGTTTTGAGTTTTTCACGAACCAAATATTATTTTTTTTCTATTTGCTACAGTAAATTTAGTTAGTATTTTTGCATTGTTTACATAAATCAAAACTATATTGATCGTCAAACTTCTCTTGAATATTTTATACACGTGTAAAAGTTCACGTTTTTCAACTTATTTTCAAATTCTTGTTGTAAATAGCGGGATTCCAAATTGTTTTGATTGATTATATAATTATATTATATTAGTTTATTTTCTTGTAAATTATTATGATTATTTTCGATCTGATCGCCATGAGCTGTCTGGTGAATTGCAATTTGTAGTTGTTGCAGGCTAAGAGGCCACAGAAATACGTAAATTATCTTATGTGAAATAAACCAAATAAAATGAATGTAAAAGTTGAGGCTCTCTAAATTGGTTAGGGTGAAAAATAAGGTAAAAACTCTAATTTCCCCCAGGTGTGGCTGGAGTTCTTTCGTCCCAACCTAAAAAGTTCATATTATTTATTAAAACTTTTCTCATTCACCACAATATTTCGTCTTTCAAACCTATTTTTTAATTTCCATATAAGGATACTCAAACGTGCGTCAAAATATCCTCCTACCCCAAGACCAGTTTATTTGAAAATTATATAGCTATTTAGTAAAGGTCAATATTTGCAAAAATACTGAAAATCATCTCCCATTCCGATATAAAAATAATACGATTTCAAGCAATATTCACTCCCCAGACACTGACAATTTTCTTTACTTGAACACTTGAAACTATAGATGCACTCGAATATTACAGAACTTACCTTATGATATATTATTTTTCAATTTAAAGTTATTTAGGTTATAATTCTAGCATGCTTTCTGTTAAACAAATAGAAATGTTAACGAATTTTGCAATAGGTTTTTTATTAATTCAACAAAATAAATATGTTAAAAACTGTTGGAACAATAAAAGCATTTTAGGAATACTATTGAGCACACATATAATAAAAAAAAAAAAAATGAAAACCGTTTTGGTTTCATATAAAATTATAAATACAAGTATACAACATACAAATAAATAGAGTAAAATATAAAATAAATAAACATATCTAATACAAAAAGTTAAAGCTCTATCCTGTACACAATAAATTGTTATTAATTTTCAATAAATTTATTATTTACAACAACATTTAGATTAGGTCACGTTCCTCCCAATGAATACGTGTTTTTGTTAAATTCATAACTAGGGTTTTTTATTCTCAATCTTAAAGGTTCACACCTGAAATATTATATACAATATTGGATTTTAATTTATTCGTTATTTGATAACCAATAAGTCAATGTAAAATTACCCGCAAGTGCTATAGTCAAATGCAAATCCTGAAGTACATTCTTTTATTTCACGACATTGGCACGTGCAAGTCGCTGAATTCCATAGCTTTAAATTGTATTCATCGTTACACTTATCGCGGTCTTCTTCGTTGCTACACGTACAACGACATTCGTTGGGATAATACGTTTGCAGAGGGGTACAATTCTGTTGACAAAATAAAACAATACATATTATATGGTATATTGAACAACCGTTTTAGAAATATGAAAAGAAGTAAGGAATGTTATTAGTCGCACTTCAGGTTTAACAACGCATCCACACTTGCATTTCAAGTGTTGATCAATTGACACAGTTTTTCGACCTTTGAATTGTAATTTTCCATCGTCATTATACTGTGAGACCAATACCTATGAAATAATATAATACGACAAAAAATGAATAACAGTCATATCAAAAGATTTAACAAAAAAATAAAATAAATTTAGTTTTACTGCATACTTCGAAGTTGAGGGTTTCGACTTTGGTCGGTTGACATCCCAATAAGTCGTGGGCGCAACAACCTCCACATCGGTTCACTCGAGTGCACGTTGGATAATAATACAAACTTTGATCGTCAGTATCTTTAAGGCTGACGGTTTGAGATTCAACAGAACAACCGGCTGGCTTAGGGGTCAACGTTGCTTCTAAATAAACAAATTATTTATAATACTTTTTATGTGATTCAATTCCTATAATATTATTTTGAATTTTATTATTCAACCAGAATACATACTTCTTTCTACATTTAGCTCAGTTCGGCCTAGAAAAAAATAAAAATTACATTATAGTTTTTAGATATAATTAATTTACCTATACAGTTATTTTATTTTTTAATAATATGGTATATGCCTATATCGAAGAAGTTATGTGATTATTAGCTATAATTTATAAATAATAAAAATGAATTACAATTATTGTAAACACGCGTGTTATTTGATTTTCATGAAAATATTCATCAAACATGTTAATTGTTGTTATTAATATCACTTAAAATCCAAATCATATCAATCGGGGCTGCCGTATTATAAGCCCAAATGGAATCAAACTACAAACTACAAACTTTTATAGTCATTCCTTTTAAAGTTCTAACACAGTAGTATAACTGCTCAAAATTAACCAACACAATTTCTTTCAGGAATTATTAATAGATTACCCGATAATTTTAACAGTTTTGATTTCAGTTAATGTAGAAAACATTTAAAATTCTTTCCTTAAGATGATTTTCTAGTCAGAAAAATATTACATCAAAAGTGATAAAAAAATTATACCAAATTGTGTAGGGAAAAATGCTGTTTATCATTAAGGACTATCTGATAACAATATGCCGTCAATACTTATCAAATAACGTGAAAATCTAAATTTTCCCTATCAGATCTAATGAGATAATAATAATTATGTTATTGGCCGACATTATCTGGCAATGGCTGTCATTCCACCATGCTTACCTCTTTTTTTTAAAAAAAACTGTTAACCCAACCACATATATAAATAGCAATATCATTTTTGTATTCATCTTACTCTACACATCTGACTCATACTTGGATATTATACTGAACGTCTGAACGCATTATTTGAAATATATACTTTTTTATATAATATTCAGTACTCTTTGGAGTTTAGGAATATCATTAGCGTAATAAGAAAAATTCGTAGGTATTCAGAATATTATTTGTTTAAGTATGTAAGTATTCGAATATTCATTCAAAAATCTTTTAACAAATATTTTACTCAAATGTTCAGTGTAGGTATTTAAATGAAGTGATTAATATAGATCAATGACACTTTTGTTTAATATGTAGTTTTTAATCTAATTATCTTCGAACGTTATATTTTTTATCTATCGTATTGTTACATTTTCAACTACAAAGTCATTACGTCCTATTCGTTAATAGCAAAATAAAATGAGCATACAACGCATGTCTTATGTTTTATCAGTTCTTTGAAAATGAAGTGTATTAATTTGATTTTAGAAATAAATCTAATTAGTTCATTGACTTACTTTGAAAACCTGTCGTAGCGAAAAGTTTTTGGGCTTCATTTGTATTTACGTCCGGCATGAATTTAGAGAATAATTCTGACACATTCTTCAGCTGATTCAGTTCCAATATGACATTCAAGGGGATCTGAAACATAAAACTTGTTAAACATTTAAATTTTTTTGTTGGGTGGAAATTAAGTGGTGTTAAACATGGCAACTTAAAATTACTATCTAAAACTCACACGCAAAATAATCGTATATTTACACGATTCAGACTTCAGATACAAATCAATAGTTGTTAATTTATTATAAATTATAATGTATATTTCTTTTTATCAACAGTGAATTAATTTTAAAAAAATATATTAAAATATTCAAAATATTATATTATTAGTTTCAGTCTTTGAGGTATTCTTATTTTTTTTACATACAAATTATCTACACACAATTAAGTCAATACCTATTGTTTGTTGAATATGGCTGTATATAAGATAATGATTAAATTCGCTATAAAAAAAATACATAAACAATATCAACGGAGATGAATTATTTAGAAAACAAAACCTGTGAATTACCTCATTAAATAACAAAACATAACTATTTTTTGTATTCTGTAATTTAATCAAGGTCAGCTATGTTAAACATTAAAATACCATGATATGTTACAACTGTGCATCGGTATACCTACGTATGTAACGAATTTACCTACGTATACGTCACATGAGTCACGTTTACATGAAAGTACATTATTTATTTATGTCATTTTTATTTTCAGTAGTATCATTTTCTTTTTAATTTCAAAACAATCATACCATAATATGTTTACCACACTAGTTGAGTGTCCCACTATAGTATATTATAATCACATGATATCATGATTCTTTATTGTTAAATATCTATTGAGTGATGGATAAGTGGTACCATCTAATTAATTTGATATGACCTCAAAAATCTGATTCCGGTAAAAAATCAACACGGCCCCATGTGCAATACTAATTATTTTATATTTGAGTTTTTAATTTACACTAATATTTTATATTCTTGCGTAAATTTGTCTTCGTGAAATTAATATTAATATCTAGTTATAATTTATAAATTATAATTCATAGCAAGTGCGACCGCCGACTGAATATGTTCGAAGTGTATTATATAAATAATAATACTTATTGTGTAAATACGTTATTTTTATTCTAAGATACACAATTAAAAATTAAAATGTTTTTTCTCTAACCATAGACTATGTAAATGTCGTATGCTTGTATATCACACGTAAATAAGTATACTACTAATATGATGAATTAGAATTATGTAATAATTATTTACTTATACGAGAACATTGAAATAACTAATGGGTATATCGTATAAATAATGTATCAAATTTTAAACTTTTAACTAGATAGATAAGTAACATTATGGTAGATTAGTTCATTATGTGGGTACTTACCTATATACTAAATAATATCTTCTATAGAAACTAAAATATTATTTTAATTTATTGACTACATTTTTAAAATAAATAATACTTAATTAATCTAAGCTGGAGCAAATACAAGTAAAGTTATAAAAATAGTATATATTTGAATATACTATACGCATTGTGTTTAGGCTTTTATGTTTCCAAACATTTTTCTCGATCAATTTTTTTGAATTTATTGTTGTAAAAATAATTTGAAACTACTTATGTGAATCATAAACACCTATATGTATAAATTATTGATCTATTTGGTCATGGTTTTTTTACGTTGGAAATTATGTATTGATGATAGTTTATCTACTTAAATATTTATTTAATTGAATACAATATTAGAAGCTTAAAATATTTACATCCGCAGACATTACCTAATAATTGATAGTTACCAAGACCCTGAGGTTTTTTTTAAATAGCTATGAATCTAAGATGTCGCCAGTAAATTCTTGTAAGTTATATGAGTCATTAAGTAAAAATGTCAGTATTTGATAAGGAAAGCCGACATCCTCCGTAAAAATGTTACAATTATGTTCTCATTAGTCATATGTGTCTAGGTACTTGTAGCTTTCAATAGGTTTCAATATAGTTATTAGTTAATTTTCAATGAAAATATTGTATCGAGTTACAAGTTGGTAATCGATGAGACACTGAGTGATAAGTGTCAACACATCACATAGTTCAACGTTGCACCACCAAGAAAGTAGGTATTTTATCAATCAACAAAGTAAAATATGTCAGTAGTTATAGGTAATAAGTACCTACCTAAGAATTAGTTAAATCCATAATGATTGGATTTTTCCTTAATAGTGAATATTTAATTAGGTAGTTTTTAAGTTGGCCAATAGCCATCATGATAAAAATGGTTCGACAAGACATAAAATAAATAAGTTAACGTCGGATAACTCAAAGTACATTATAATATAATAATAAACCTAAATCTACAATTTCGATTAATGCCAGCTGATTTAAATAACTAGAAATTTAGATGGATTTTCCAATGGTTATAGGAGTTTTCAACTCGTATATAATGTATACTCAAGTAGTTATATTATGTATGATGAATAACTTTAATATTTTAGTCTTTTTACCATATTATTAACTGTAATTTCTACTTCCTTCACCAAATGCATAGATTCCGTATTCCGTATTACAATAATTATATTTAGGTGCCTACAACCTGCATATTGTATAATATAATAGGGTGGTAGGTACTGTGCTAACGGCCGCCGTTCGGTAACGGGATACGTGACGAAAATATAATTGAAACAAATTTTACAATTCTTTTGATACAATAATCACGTTTTGAAATCTTAAAGTCTATCACGTTCAAAGATAGTTTTTGATTACTTTTGTTATAATATTATAGTAACTATGCAGTTGTGGTAAAACACTTTTTAATTATTTAACTAATTCAATCATGATATAATACCTTGCAGGTAGGTATTGCACATTTAGATGTGAGCATAACTCTGTAAATAAACGTCATATCACTAATTATCCACGTCATTTGTATCATTATGGAAAATAAAATCGTTTAAAAGTGTGTATTAATAATAAACAATAGTACCTACTCAAAAAGTTGTACATAATACTTACGGAAAATGTGTTTTGTAAGAACAATATCCTAATATGGCAGTATCATTTAAATGGTAATTGCAAATTTGTAAGCTTAAATTTATTATTTTCTTGTTAGAAAACGCATACCATATTTATACAGATAGCTTTTTTAAACCTAAATTTAAATTTAAAATTGTATTACGTGTAATTATAATAATTATTTTAACCGACTAGAGTAAGGTGCTTACTTATATTTAAAATATTATAATTAAGTTTAAAAGTAAGAAAATAACAAAAAGTATATTAGTACATTGATTTCTATTTATTTGTCAATGAAAATGTACGATTAATTTTAGAGTCTGAGCTAAGCGCTGAATGAATTGTTTTACAATGACACGTGTGTGTTGTTTTTATTTATTTATTTTAATAAAATATGAACAACTGTAGATATTTGAAATTTTTAACAATTATTTATATTAGTATTTTCTAGACATGATGTAATTTACAAAATATTTTGGCTTATTTTTATTGATAGTATTTTTTTTTTAAGTTACAAAGCCCTAAAATGTAATACAAGATTAAATATTAATTGTTTTTAAAAAACAATTAAAAAATATCAAAAATACATAATCGGCATTTTTGGAATTTGTATAAGTATTTGAAAATTAAAGTTCATAAAGCTCACAATTTATTAAAATCATTAAAATTTGTAAACTATTTTATAAGTTATAAATTCCAAATGTATTCGCTAATACTTGAAAATTGAATACAATGTTTCTTATAAGTTTATCTAACATAATTTTTAAAATTTAAAAATGAGATAATATTTATATTGAACTATATTTTGAACAATTATACTTCTAAAGTCTAACCTATATATTATTGAAGTGCAAACGCATATAAGGTAGCCATAACTATCTATTGACGAAGTATCTCCACTGGGAAATCTCTTCACTCTATGTTTCCTGTGTGTATACTGTATACTAATATTATATAAAATCAGCTTATTTTTCTATTGCTGTAACAAATTTCCCAACAAAAATTTATGTTAAAAAAATATATTTATATTATTAATAACATTTTACGTTACATGGAATTGACTTATAAGTTATTTAATAATTATATTCGATATTTTATTATAATAATATATGCGATATATTTTGCAAAATTTGGTTCAACTAATACTGATGAATACCTAATACCAATATAATAAAATTAGAAAATGACCTTAGAAATAGAGGTTATGATACCATCTCTGCTTAGAACTTTTTTTCGTATGTAATAATTTATTATTGTTTTCAAATTAAAAGTTTAACACATGCATTGCAGATACCTATATTCAATGACAAAGTACATTACGGAAATTGACTATACAGCATAGAGACTTTCCCAGTTTTTTTTTAATTTGACCTTTGACAATATGGCTGCAGGTTATAATATTAAAACAAGATTTACATACTATGATATTATTATTATTTATGTTTTAAGTATAGATATCATAATGTATTGTGTATTATGTATTATGTACAGAATATAGTTAAATGTTTTCAAAAATTGATATAATTTTAACTAATGTGTATCATAAGAAATAAATAACTGGTTAAAAGTAGTAACTATTTATAGAAGGAAGTATATATGCGGTTGTAGTAGGCAGTTCTAAATAAATAGTTGTGTAAAGTGTATTTAATACTGCGCAATATTTATAATTTTTAAAATAAATACGTATAGTTTGATACATTCGTGATTCATTAGGTATGTTAATTGTTCAAATAGTTCATAATAACCATATAAGAATGTATATTATATTTAATGTGCTAACCGCTAAATAATATTTTCTCGGGAAAACATATTTTCCGTTTGTATAGTTTGGGTTACAAACATTGTACAACATCATAGTATTCATAGTTGTCGGTTTACAAATTACAAATCTTAGAAAATCAAATGACATCTGTGAAGTAATGATACTTATTTCAGCTTCTATGTAGGAGCTGCCGACAGGTGGTCGTTTATATTTTATACGTCTTGTATCAATTATTAATATATTATGCAATAAAAAACTTGTATTGTTAAATATGACTTGTACATCTATTTGTTTTCGAGTAATATGTTTAGAAACCGGTAATTATAGATAGTAGGGAATTAAATATTATTCAAACGAAAAAATTCGATGTCTGCAGTACAGTTAAACCATGTACATAATATGTTATAAATACTATGATTATTGATTATCTACCCAAAATAATGACATTCGTTAAAAAATTTCAATTTTTGATTGGAACGCGTGGACACAACGTAGTTAATTTGATCGTGAATTTATTTCTAGGTGTATAATTAAAATATAATATAACCAAACAGAGAGAGTCGAAGACACACTGTGGTGAACGCAATATTAACCGATTCTCCTACCCACTGCGTGGAGTCGGTTTGCATGTGTGCTACAAGGTCTGACGAGTATATATTTTGTTGGTAACAAAAAATTATATAGTACGTAGGTACAACTACGTAGGTATGTCGGTTGCGTCGGGGATTCCATTTACAGTGAGACAACTCGAATACGATTTCCTCTCGGTGTGCCGCATAATAAAATAAAGTATATTATTATATACTCGGTGCGTAAATCAATGCACGTGCAGATATATGAAGTATATATAGTTACACGAGATATTCAGGAATAATAAACTGAAGCAGGATTGCAACAGTGGTGCACCGGTGCAACAGGAGATTCAAAGGTGGGCATTAAATTGTTAAAAAAATTAAAGTTATAAGTTAAAAAGTTAATTTTTTTTAACTTTTTATCCTAGCTAGGTAGTTAATAGTTTTGGTTTTTAACTTATTCAGTTAATATTTTTATTGTTGAAACTTAACTTTTTATAGTTAATTATCGCTGTCATGCAGTTAAGTTAATTTTCTTTTTGTGTCATATGCGTAGTCAAATAGACAATACTGGTTCGTTGACTCTTTTTCGATTTTGGTCATTTATTTTCGAATTATATATTATAATAATCTAACTTTTATACACAGTGTTAAACGTCTTGGTAAATGTTTGTGTACAACAAAATACAAGGGCAGTTTATGACTTAAAAATATTATAACTTAAAAAAAATTAACTTTTTTTTAACCGAGTTAAGTTAATTGTATTTTCTATCTTAACGTTTAACTTAACTGAAGTTAATTTAATTTAATTAACATGCCCTCATTTGAGGAGATTAATTGGTGAGTGGGGGGGGAGTCCATAATATTTATTATAGTATTATGATTACAACGATATTGAATTGGGAGGGGACGATGTGAAACACACCCATCGGGGTACAGAATACGGAATATGATCAATGAAAATGATGGAAGTATTCTATGAGAATACGGAAAGGCGATGGCTCGTCGACAAAATAATATACGATTTAAATTAGGTATATAGAAAAAAACGTTATTTACTTCACGAGGACCTGCGACGGTGTTGTACGATGGTAGGTGATCGGTGTTGTACGACGGTAGGCGATCGGTGTTGTACGTTGGTAGGTGGTCGGTGGTGTACGGCCCGTTGCAGCACGAAGAACCGCCGCCCGAAGTGGCGGTGCCGAGCGAGAGTGTAGGGCCGCCGGTCGCGTCGACGACGTCTTCGCGCCAAGCCGCGGTCGTCGTCGTCGGACGGGCCTGCGCGAAGGTCTGGCCGCGCCTGGCCGCGGCGGTGGCGAGCAGCGTGCAGCAGACGACAGCGGCGGTGCAGGCGAACATGACGGCGAGCGAGACGAACAACTTCAAAGCGATATTATCGTGTTGCGTTGCGCGAGTGAAGCGCGTACGGGTGCGGCCGGTGTCGCTAGCTTTCTGTCGCCGTGACGGCGGCGTGCGTATGACGGTGCGTGGCCGCGAACCGAGGACGATATAATATTATAAGCATTGGTTAGCCACGACCACCGCCACCACCACAATTATCGCGGTTGTTGCAGGTGAACAACAGGTGAGTGCCGTGTTCGTTCCTCTACTCTTATCCGCTATCGGTTTATCCGCGGCGGTCGCCGAGCGTGACTCATCTCGCCTGACGATAGTACAAAAACAATGAAAATAATAATAATAATAATAATGCTGTGTTCGTGTGGGTATGGATAATATTATTATTATAGTCGCCGTCGCGGCATACATTCTTCTGCGTCTATAGTGAGTTGGTAGGTTGAAGTTTGCAGTGGTTATACGACAAATGAATAATATTACGCTGTCGTTATATAATTGTATCGCACGTGCTCTACAACTACAGTCTACATCGTTGTAACACAGCTGATGCAATTCCGCAGGTAAATTTACCCGGTAAAAGTTTACTGAATTTATATTTCCCGAGAAAATTACAAAGTGACCCGTACCATAATAATCTTAATATTTACTAGACTGATAGTTTTTAATACGCCAATAATAGCTTTTAATACGTGAAGTTGTAACTGGGTCTATATAAGAGCAATACAAATCGGCGCAAGTGCGCGACCTTTATACCGTCGTAAGTAGCTCATTTGTGTCCCAAATCATACAGCTCATAATATACCTCCCCGATTTAAGTGAAAATTGTTCAACGTTATGCCATTTATTGTGTAACTATAAAATCTAAAATAATATTTTGTCGATGCTCGTATGATAGTCAAAATATGGTAAAATCCAAATCGATAAAGACAAATGTATCATTTGTAATTTCTGCATCAGTAGATATTCAGTAGCATCAGCACATAAGATGTGAGTACTAATAATAGGTTTGTAATAGTGGAATTTATTAAAACCATTCAAAATAAAAATCCTTGTGCAGTTTGTCGTTATTTTAAATATCATGTGAGTAGAAACGTTGTTTTTGGAGGTATTATCAGTTGACGTTGAGTTAAAAAAACTAATGTATATTATTGTATATTATGTCAAACCCAATAATAGAGAATAAAATGTATGATATGTGTAGTGTTTTAATATTTATTATTGATTTTGATTTTATATAAAAATGTATCTAATCATTTTTTTTTTTTACTGAAGGCTTCGACAGCTGAAATCATTAGCCTAATTAGCCTGTTACTGTGAGGGAGGATGCGGTTGGTTTAGACACTCGTATGTGTGGCAAGGTCGCAAGGATTTGTCACTAAAACCCGGGCTGTCAGTTGTCACCCATCCGGGAACTAGTGACCCCGGGCAATGTGTACACTCAGAAGACGTTTCGAGACTGAATGCAAACACCAAGCCAGTATCTGATCATAAATATTATTGTGGATTTTATAAAAAATAAAAATAAATCACGTGGAAAAATTAGAACATAAAACCTTTATTGTGGTTAATATTGATATTTAAAAACTTATAAATATAGAATACTAGCTTATTCCGTGTACTTCGTTGTCCATTAAAAATGCCAACTCTATATGAATAATTTAATTCATTTTATAATATAACAGTTACCATAGCAACAATTTTAAAATAATGGCAACCAATAATTATTATTATAATAGCTTTGAAACCCACTGCAACCATTTATAAGCAAAAATTTCCATCGGAAATCTCAAAATCCCTGTTCGAGCACCTCCTGGGATTGGTCCTCTCTCTTTTTAAATTAGGCCCTATCTTCTGCCTAGAAATCTAATCTATCTCTGTACCAAATGATCTGGTGCACTTCGTTGCCCGGCAACCAATAATTATCATTATAATAGCTTCGAAACCCATGATAACAATGGTAACCATGGTTGGTTGCCATGGTAATATGGACACACAGACACACAGATACACAGATTATATATATATAGATTACAATACTCGGAAGATACGATAACAGTTTTGATTATTTTTGTTAGGTACAAAACAAAATGTTTGGTTTACTCTAGTACCTATAGTCTAGTATATTATTATCGGCATTTATAAAAAAAATACCAATGCTAGTAAATCCCTAACCCGTGCCCTGGTTTTATACAATATGTCAATATTCAACTTTTTTTACAATACTAATGTTCGAACGCTACGCAATTAGACTAACATATTATCATACATTCATGCGATCCAATCGCGTCCGACCATAGGCACAAATTGGGGGGGGGGGCTTTAGAGACTAAGCCCCCCAAAAATGTCCTACATTTTGTTTTAAGTTTATTCAATATTATCAAAGTAAGGCTTTAGCCCCCCCCCCCCAAATCCCAAACGCTATTTGCGTCTATGCGTCCGACGCAATTTAACTGGATTCAAACGTAACTTTTCACTTATCAATAACCATAACTTTTCCCATACACACGCACACATACAATACGTAGTCCACGTACGTCACGAAATTGTCTATACATAACCCCTTAATAAATTACGGTTCCGTTTTCCATAAACTGACCAACAATAAAATCGGGATTGAACACACTATAATAACGATAATATTGGCACTATACGATTTTAGAGTGCGCTGAGTTTGTTGCTGTTTATTTCCCGAAGGAAATTTGGGTTACAGCTATAATATTTTAATTTTTTATACGTTATAGTAGTTACCTATAACTAGAGATGTAGAATTTACCGGTAAACATTTTATGATCAATTTGCGTACAATTTGGTAAATTGGTAAAATGTGTAAAAAAAAAGATTTATACGATTATACACTAAAATACAGTGTTTTCACTTATAATCGTATAGGCTACTCTGGCTACCTAAATAAAAGTTATTACACTAGCAAAATCATTAAAAAGGAGGGGTCACTAAATTTTATGAACGGTAAAAAAGATCTCGGGAAAATGTACGTACATTTACTGAGTTCACATTTCTATCTATAACGAACATAATATTTGTACCGTTACAATGCCTAGTGCCTACGAATACAATAATATAGGTAGTGTGTATAATATAAGTTTGGTAAATTTAAAATTATAAAAGATAAATCAGATCTCCATCACATGTATATAATTATTAATTAAATTTTTCAGTGAGCTTATCTTAGTTCACGTTCCACTTAATTAGTACGATGAGGTTTTCATTCTCTTCGTAATAAATTGTTTGTGTTTATCTATATTAAGCTTTACACCTGAAATGTATACTTTGCAACGTTTTAATTAAGCCTTAAACAGATAATTTGAAAGATGTAAATTTAACTGCAAGACGTGTAACTGTCAAATCCTGAAATACATTCCTGAGTTACACTCATTGGCATGTGCAAGTTGTTGAATTCCACAGTCTTAACCCGAACTCGTCATTACACTCTTGGCGATCTTCTTCATTGGTACACATACAACGACATTCATCGGGACTATATACTTGTGAGGGTGTGCAATTCTGTAAAAAATTAAATAATAAAAAATGTATTATTCTAAAAATGAAAGGAAAATTATATAAATCGCACTTCTTCTTCAATTACACAACCGCAGTGGCACGTCAAATGTTGGTCTATTGACACCGATTTTCGACCTTTAAATTCTAATTTCCCCGATCCGTTGTATTGTAAGACAATTACCTAAAAATGAACGCTTTGTAACTTAACAGGCTAAACAAAAGTCTCTGATTTACAGTTATGCGCATACTTCGAAGTTCAGGGTTTCGATTTCGGTGGGTCGACATGCCAATAGATCGTGACCGCAGCAACCTCCACATCGGTTCACTTGGGTGCACATTGGATAGTAATATAAACTTTGATCGTCAATATCTTTGAGGCTGATCATTTGAAGTTCAACAGAACAGCTTGCCGCTTTAGGTATCAACGTTGCTTCTAAACATAAAAATTACTTATAATATTGTTTTCTACGTGTAATACAATAATTGTAGGTAACGTGTATTACTGTATTACTTTTTTGGGGTATTGATAGAGTTTAAACACTTACTTATTTTTGAGTCCAGTGCATTACGATCTAAAACACAAGAGGACAATATAATATATTTGTACTTATTTTGTTTTAATTAATATATTATTAATTTATATTGATTAATATTAATCAATTCGCTAAATATAAAAATATTTTATTATCCTGGTAGTACCCTCTTAACATTTTTACATTTTTATAACACAAATTCAACTCTTTTATTAGATTTTATCAAATTAGGTTACCTACTTTGGAAACCTGTCGTAACGAACAGTTTTTGAGCATCATTCATATTTGTGTCTGGCATGAATTTAGTAAACAGTTCTGAAAAATTTTGCACTTGGTTCAATTCCATTATGACATTTAAAGGAATCTAAAAACACGACAAAAATTAATAAGTCATACATGTATGACGTATCTATATTGTATGTTATTGTTATGCATTTTTGTTTTGATAAAAATAAGTAATATATAAATATAAGTTTAGTATGGAATTAATTTACACAGAATACAGATAATATTTTACCATAATTTCAAATAATTAACAAATAATTTATATTTTATTTAATGTGTATTTAATGGAATTAAAAAAAAAAATTTAATCGACACTGATACCTAAGCACTTATAACATTTTTAACTAAATCTAATAAATTATCTAGTAAATGGATTCTGGCGATAGGAATAAATAAATTTATCAATATCAATGAAAAATACTTTATTACAATGCACACAATGCATTCCAGTTGAACATTTATTTCTTGCTTATTTTGTTTATTGTCATAAAATCGATTGGTTTTAATCATAGACCTATTAACAGATTAATATAAGTTAATAGGTTAATAGGTCTATGGTTTTAATCATTTAGTTGACCTTATATCAATTAATTTATTTTAGATTAGAAGTGTCTACTATCAAGAGTTTTTTTTTTCAATATTATCTTCATATTATCTGTTTCACAGTAAACACAGACATTAAGATACCAAATAATTGTTTTGTGCCTACTTAGTCACTATTATGTACTACTTATTGTGTTTATACGAATGTACTTACCACTTACCAGAGTATTGTTACGAAAGTGCAAGATTTATGTACGTTTTACTCTCATTATTTTTATTTAGCTCTTAGATTTTAAACGATTGTGTACACTGAATATTATAAGTAGTTAATTTAACACGATTGTATTTAGGTCCTATATAGTATAAGAATATGCGTACAGTACACTGTTATCAAATAGCAAAAGTTAGAGATAGTTACTGACTTGTATAACCTGTAAAAATAATGTTCCTGTAAAGAGAATTTGTCAAGGGCATTATGATTATATTTCTGTTTTTAACTTGTCGTTCTATTCTATATCGTTCTTGTGCGGACTTCCTACTTAAAATAGGTATACAGACCAAATGGTTATTATAGCATTATACAATATACATCGTTCATGTTGCTGGAATTAGACATTATTACAGTAATTTTAGTAAATAAAAGATAGTAATAAAATAAATTACTGAAGTATTATAATTCTACAGTGCCGCGACTTGAAAATATTTTATGGCAGTTTTAGGAGGGTGGAGCTTACAGTAATAATAATAATAATAATAACATAATATTTTTAAATTATATTAATATATTATAATAGTGTCTGTGACCTGCGGGTTACAAAAAATTAGTTATGTCATTAATTATTATCTATGGATACTTCGTAGCAAATTAATGGCTAAATTATTTCTATTAATTTATAATTTTTAATTTAGCTTCTACACCGGTATATTTATAGTTATGCGATAAGCAGACCGCCCCTCGAACCCGCTGACCGTCGCCGACAATAAGTGAGTGACTGATCTAGTTGAATAATTATTTGTAAAGGATATTGTATATTATTTGTGTAAATAAAAACGCTTTTTCGCTCGGAGCAGCATCAAACAATCGATTATACAATAATATATATAAACAAGTCTGTGTGTGACATTATAATATTATTAGATACGTTCGCGACGGAGTATCACATATTACAGGCACGCGACACAGGGACTCGGTATACGGTATACGGTATACCAATATATTATATTACGATTACCGACGAGACGGCGCGCAAAAGAAAAACTTCAATTTACTTCCCGCGGGTGTCCAGTGTCGTCCGTGGACTCGGTACAGGTGGCGGTGGCGACGGACAGCGACCAACAGACGACGGACAGCTGCGCGTAGACGGCCAACATGATTGCGACTTGTCGGTCTGCGATAAAAACGGTGCGGTATGAGTCTTGCGCGTCCTTACTGCAACCTCGTCGGCGTGCGTATGAACGACGCTGAACCGGGGATACCGCGTGCAGGGTGTAACCGACACCGTGGGCACGTTCAATCAGTTATGCGGTAACAGTGTACGGTGGAATAAACATTCCGGTATAATAGCATACCAACATAATCTGGTACGAATTTCAACTTATCAATATTACTAAATAATATAAAAATATTGCAGATTGGTGAATATTTGTACCTTCAATTTTTTATGTATATATAATTATTCAAAATGTACACTTATTTTTATATATATATATAGATGTAATATTTGTATCTTAAATTATTTTCATGTATAATTTATTTTTGAACAATTTTGATTGACTATAAAATCTAATATTTCTATTTTAAATTATTTTTATTTATATAGTTTAATTTATTTTCGAACAATTTTTATAACTAATGAATTTATAAAATAAATGTCGAGGAAGCTAACTCAATGCATACATTTTGGGAGCCAATTCAATACGTTAAAATATCGCTTACCTGTGTTTGGGATCCAAATCAATAGCTCCGCATAAAAAACGTATCATCATTCGTAAATTAATATAATATTTTGTGAATATTTAATGTTAAAATATTATTAATTATTTAATAGTTAATATTATAGAGCAAGGACTTAAATGCACTAAAAATTAAAAATAAACCATCAAAATAATATTACGTGCTAAAAAAGTATCACTAAATAATTATTTTTCCACGTCACGTCATTATTCGTAATATTATACAAAAATAAACGTAGTTACCTACGTAATAAATGAATTAATAAAATTCGTCTTTCAACATATTATTGTAAATGATAAATTGATAAGTGATAACCTTAACTACCCACAGTTCATTAAGGTAAGATTTCATTGCCTTATAGTATCGTCCTTTATGATAAAATCACAGTTTAATTTTTGAACTTGATTTACGAGGAAAATATTTACCATAGTGCTTGATTTTTGATAAACATAAATGAGATTAATAGTTATCTATAACAATAAACATATAGTCATGGATAAATAACTATAAATATTTATTTTTTCTTTCTTGACTATTAATTTTCTGAAAACCTCATTATATGGTTTTGCCTCTCGTACGGAACTACCCCGCCTTCCCCTATATATTATATACATAAAAACAATATATTTACATTTAAGTATATTCGTCGACGCGAGCCGTCGCCGCTTCGAACCTCGGTCAGGGTGGAACTTCTCTTCAGGCAGTCACGGTGTCTGGAGAGAGAGGCCGCCATCCCCTACCGTCCAAAAAAAAAACCCTAAAGTACCATCCAACAGCTAACGGCTTCAGTTTCCGGGCTTAAAACCAGTAAAAAAAAAATATTTTCGATGTTTTTAGACCATCATTTTAGCTATAAAAATTGAAGGGTGTGTACATTTTTACTACAAAATAATTTTTAAAATTTAACGATTTTGACGATTAAAATTCCAACATTATACATATAAAAAAATTGTATTCTATATATTTTTGATAGTTGTATATTATTATAAGTACAACTAATGAGGAACTTTGTAGTTTGTGTAAAGTTTTTAAGCTTTTTAATCAAGCTTAACATTTTGTTATCAACATAATACAAAAAAGAAACTAAAATATTGGAAATTTCAAATGTCTATAAATACCATAAAAATTGTTATATACAATGTTATCATGTCTAGAAAATGATAATATATAGTATGTCTGATAAAAATAAAATGCAGGTAACTTAATTAATAAGTGTAAAAATTATTATTTTTCTATAACTATTTTTTTGTTTTTCGCAATGATTTTGAAAATTATTCGGATGAAACTTAAAAACTAAACTCAAAAAACACATAAAACCAATATATATCTATCATTCCGGTCAGAATCTAAAACAGTGTTGAATTCCTACTGGGGATTCCAGTCTTTTCCGACTGATGGGACCATTATGTTTCACAAATTTTGTAAAATTGAAATATCAAACCACTATATTATATTATAGGAGGTAAAAACATATAAAAATTTGTTTCCATTGCTTTTTTTATGTATATTTTTATGATTTATCTGCTATTGGTTTTGGTTTAAATTCTAAGCTCCAATAATTAATATAATTTGAAAAAATCATTAACAAAAATTATTATTTTACAAATATTTTCGTTACACACATTTTAAATCACAAATTAACTGACAATCGTTTATAAATTACAATGGTCTTTCGAACAAACTAGCATTTTACTGTAAACAAGATTTCAACATAATAATATTATAATAGTCTTAAATAATAGTGAAAATAATATAAATAACGGAACGATCAGTGCTCTATGTATATTGTATAATATACATAATTAGTATTTTTTTTCTGAGAATTGAGCTCATGACACGACTAATGAATATTTGTTTCTGTTCAATTGAGTACCACCAGTATTTTTTGTTCTTATTCTTATGGGTTCACACCTGAAATATAAACCATTATATAATATAAGAATTTATTTCTTCATAGTAGAATATTTATTTAAACCGTTGAAAAATCACCCGCAAGTATAATTGTCAAATCCATATCCTGAAGTACACTCTTTGATTTCACGACATTCGCACTTGCATGTCGCTGAGTTCCATTGCTTTAAATCGTGTTCATCGCTACACTTTTCTTCTTCATCTTCGTTGCTGCACTTACAGAGACATTCTTTGGCATTATATATCTGCAACGGGCCACAGTTCTGTAAAAAGAAATAATACAAACATACATCGACATTAGAAACAATAACAATTATGAAAATAGAAGATTATTATTAATCGCACTTCTTCTTTAATGACGCATCCACACTTGCACTTCAAATGTCGCTCTATTGCCACCGTTTTTCTACCTTTGAATTCTAATTTCCCTTCTCCGTTGTACTGCGATACCAATACCTATAAAAAAATGTACGACAATAAATTGAGTAACGACTTTAAATGTTTTAAATATAAACGGTTATTTCATAGGAAGTACATACTTCGAAGTGGAGTGTCTCGCTTTTAGTAGGTTGACAGGACAATAAGTCGTGACTGCAACATCCTCCGCATCGGTCTACTCGCGTGCACGAAGGGAAGTAATACAAACTTCGATCATCGGTGTCTTTTAGGCTGATCGTTTGACTTCCAACAGAACAACTTGCCGGTTTAGGTATAAACGCTGCTTCTACATAATGTACAGACGTCATTTTTAATTTTATATATTATATAATATATATTTTATTTATTTAATCAATTATTTTAAGTATTATATATTTCTTTTGATATTGAACTAGACATCATACTTCTTTCCATGTTTATCACAGTACGACCTGAAATACAAAAAAAAAACATTTTACAACTAGGGTGAAAGGTAAAAAGGTAAACAAACTTAAGAGGAATCTTGTGTTAAATTTTAAAACCTAAGATTTAAAAAGAAAAATTTTTGGAATTTCTAACTCAAAATAATTTGCACATTTTCGTTATTTTTACGCATTTTGTCAAATTTCAAACTTCAAATGCTTATAAAAAAAATTGTAAGTATGAATTTTTAATATTTTTCAACTGCCATTTAAAAATTTATTTGGAGCTTTGTATTAAATTTTCAAGTTATTTGACACAATGAATAACATTTTATTGGCATATACTTATAGAAAAAAAATAAAAAATTGGAAACTGAAAATGTCCGTAAAAGCTTAAAACAAATCAAAATATTTTGAAAATTGTATGATGTATAGAAAATTATAATATAAATTATAAACATTCAGTGAAAATATTATGTATCAGAGTTACACCAAAAACCAAAATCGATTTTTATTTAAAATGCCTATTTTTCCTTAATTTTAAATTTTGACCTTCTCAATGCACCAACTAAATTAATTTTCCCATTAAAAAAGATACTGAAGTTGAAAATCGAAGCATTATTTCGACTTCTTAATTAGTACTTATTGTATACACGGACACATAAATTAAAAATAAAACACACATCATTGTAAAATCAATATAATATTCATCACTCCGCTCAGAATCTAAAATAATTTCATTATATTAAAATGATTGATACTATTATTTATGTAGTTGAAGTATTCATTTTATTTTATAAATTTTTAATAAGTTCGACAACTTACTTTGAAAACCTGTTGTGATAAAACGTCGTTGAGCTTCATCCATATTGGTATCTGGCATATATTTATTGAATAGTTCTGAAACATTTGTTACCTGGTTCAGTTCCATTATAACATTCAATGGAATCTAAAACACAATATGTATTTTTTTATTTTTATAAAAAAAAAAAGTATTAAAATTATATAATAATAAGAATTTTTATTTTAATAAATAAAAAATCAAATTCAACCTCTAATTTTAATTCAAATCTTCCGTATACAATTTTGAGATACTAGGTTATAAATTATCAGATATAGACCAAACCCAGAATAAAATAAAGAAAATATTTTAATTTTAAATAGGTGTAAGTTAATAAAATATAGATAAATTTAAATTATAAGTTTTCTAAAAAAGCAGTTCTTTTTAACAGTATTTAAATTTTAAATTAAAAATATTGTAAATATTTAATATTTTAATTATGTTGATATAAGCAGTATAAAAACTTTTATTTAAAAATAATTATTAATCTTATTAAATGGCCATAACTCATGGAGCAAAACTTGTGTGTCAAGATCAATAGAAATATATAGAAATAAAATAAGCATTATTTAAATATTAAAAATATTATGTGTTGTACAAATTTGACAATGTGCATCGTATATGGCACATTATAAGTCCAGTAGGTACGAAAATGCAAGATTAATGTAATTAAGTAAATTGTATTATCACTTATCAGTATGTAGGTACTATTATTTTGCTTTTAGGTTCTAAACGAGTATACAAAACACTTATTAAAGATGATTTACTTAAATGCGTACTAGACAATATTGCATTATATATTGTTATAAAATCAAAATAGTAACAGATATTAACTTATTTCGTATGTCCTGCAAAAATCCTCTTCCGTTTGAGGATGCATCAAGGGCAATATGATTATTTTAAACTCGTCACTCTATATTATAACTCTTGCACTAACTTCCTACTTAAAGAGTAGATACTACAGGCTTACTTATAATAGTTTATACTGTTTATTATTCATATCGTTTATATTATTCTAAAATATATCGTCAAAATGTACTAGAGTAAATTAAAGTTAATAAATATCATAATTATAGTTAAGAGGAAGTACATCTGATCCTATTAAACATTGTATATGTATAAAAAAATATTAAGTTTTAGTACTACATTTCAGTCAGTGAACATTTAAAAAAAATTTCTATATTTAAAATCTGCTTTTGCATATAATAACAAACAATTGTACCGACTTATGAAAGTGCCTAGGATGGACAAGAAAATATAGTCCCCTCCCCACGAAATTAAAACATTCGGGAGGGTTCAAACTTGAAATGAATAATTTTCCAGTCGGCAACTTAACTGCCCAATAAAATTTAAAACCATACGTCCAAAATATAAATGTGCATTCAATGTAACTAAAATTGTAAACATTTCTTTCAAACTCCATTTCTATTTTATCTTATCTGGTCAACTTAGATTTTATGATATGTGGATGGAACTACTACAATTATTAATAAACACAAATATTATTTGATTTTAAACCTAAAATAACTGACTAAAATGTTCAACAAACGGGGAAATAAGCAATATATAAAATCCATTAAAGTCAACACTCGTCAGTAACCATAGGTCTGTGGGTACCTGAAGTAACCTAACCTATATAGTTAATTATATAGATGGTATAATAAAAAGCAGATCAATAGCCAATCAAATTGTAATTGATAGATAATTAGTTCCTTAATATTACCAAGAAACATTACCCAGGTAGTAATTAACCGAAAAACATTAGTTGGTTTTTTGAACATTATATGCATAAATGTATAATAAATATATTATAAAATACCCGAGCATTTTGTCAGATTCTCACAGCTCATTTATTTTATGATCTAGGTACAATTTACATTTTACATATTATTATTATTATTATTATTTGATAGTTCGGTATAACAGTAAATTTCAATATTAGAGCCGCATAGTATGTTTTCATATTAATTTATTGATACGATGTTTAATTATTTGTATATGTATGTACAAAATTAGTTGCTAATTAATACATTTCTAGATTATACAATATTTTAATTTTATTAACTATTAAAATGTTACATATCAAGATTTATCCATAATATTATACTCTATTTTGTTTATTTAAACCCCACGCTTCGCGTGATCCGTACTTGGTATACTAAGTGAAAACTACAGAAAATCGCAAAAATAATATATTCATCGTCGTTGACTGCATGTAGGTACCTACCTATATATTATAACGTATTTTTATGGTTCTCACTATACAGTGTTATTACACAGTACCTACGTAGGTACTACGTAGAACAATATTATAACTTCTAACAAATAGAAACTGCTCTCGACGTTCTCGTATCATCTGGTATCATATTTATACGAATGGCGTACAAACACATATTTAAAATAATCTATTAGGACCTCGCCTTTATACCAATGGCCAAACAACTTTTAGCTACGCGTAATAATAAATAATATTTGTCACATGATATTATCATATGAATATTTGACGCAAAATGGAGTCGATCGCCTAGGACGCGGGTTGGCCCTGGAACATGGTCGACACTCGTCAAACGTGTTAACAAAAAACGTTTCTTGCATTTCCCAAGTGCAGGGTCGGGTCCGAGTATGCCCCGAGTGGGCCCATGCAGGGAATTTTTTTTCTAGGGCACAATAACCTAACATTTTTTTTTAACAACACACTACGCAACTGTATCTGACAACGATTTTGTCGTACCGTAAAATTACCGTGTAATTTATTATAATAAAATAGTATTATGAGTGGAAACATAACACACAAGCGTCGCATGGAAAAAATAAAGCATGGTATTTAAAATAATATCGTAGGCACCTTGATAATACTGCGCATTCAAAAATACATCGCGACAGTTATTTTCCATTGTAATATATTAAAAACAAATCAACGAAAAAGGTCGACTTTTCCAAAAAGAAGATAACATTCATTACTCGTTCAATCCTCTGCAGAACGGCCGCGAACATAGTAATATTATGGGTACCTACGGTGTATATTTTGGGGCTCAGAATCTTATTATGTTACCTGTTCGAATTAATAATTATAGTAGTTGCTCATAATACCATAGAACATAGTACTAATAATAATGAACATACAATAATAAATTGTTTTTATTTAGTTCGAAATTACCTATACAATTATGAGTGTGTTATGCACCTGCTGCCATTATAATAATTATTTTAAATTCCATAGCGCGTACGGCGTACCTATCCCTAAATGTACGCGACGGCACGACGCAGAGGAGCGGGTAAACAATGTGCATGCCTATAGGTATCTACTTGAAATTTAAAATGTGAATTGAAATTACGAACCATTAATATTATTATTTTTGATTTCGTCGATTGTGTTAGGTATTATAGAATGTTAATTCATTTCTAAAACAGATAAAGTATTTTTATTTTTCGCGATTTCACTGTCCACGCAACTACTTTGCAATTATTCTGGTTCTAAAGTTGGTTCTATTTGTATACAAATTAACTAGTAAGCTAGTAAACCATTATAGCTTATAGTAATGAATATTTTAATTTTCACGAAACTACCTATTAATTTATTATAATATAAAATTTTTAACTTGTCGAATACGTGCAGGCTCAAAATCGAATTTAATTTGTTATGAATTATTAGCATCTTTTTTTACATTAATTCTGTATAAAATTTTGTTGCTCTGGTATAGCTCTCCATATTTTTGTCTAGGCACTATTTTAAAATTTTTTTAACTAATTTATACAAAACCTACATAAAATTAATACATCTGATACCTAGGTTTACTGATTTAAACATAATACTGCAGACTAGTAACTAATATTAAAACTCGTGACTTCCATATTATTATGTGTGAATAATATTGTAATGTGTCATTCACTGGTCACTCATCATAATATTTTAATAATTAAGAACCCAATAACAATATTATGATGTGTTATCCTTATCTTGTATTATCATCGAACAATTGTGTACCTACAAAGGACTAGGAATTTTTAAGTTGATATTAATTTTATATTGTAATACCTACCTACGGTCTTGAACATAATTTATAAATAAACAGTATGAAATGAATTGTATATTTTAAGATCAAGAACATGGTAGGTAACATAGTATATAAAATATCAATTATAGTGATTTTATGTGAACAAATTGTAGTAACGCTGAAGGTCGTTCAACAATAGGACCACCAGAGAGTGAAGGACGAAGTTCTATACTATTTTTCTATTATAAAGTTAAACTTAGTAGTTTATTTCAGTAATTTTATATTTCGCGGTCAAACAGCATGGGCCCTAGAATCTACCACACAGCTAGGGGCCCAAGCAAGGATCGCTGTCCTCCTGAAGTGGCAGGCAGGAATCGTCAAACAGTACTCCTTATCTAAACCAAAATGGTTCGAATATTGTACTCATTCCGATTAATGACGTTATTAAATTACATAAATAGTTAAGAAAACATAAAACGTAAATAGTTCCCTACATATTATTATTTTTAAAATGTAGCTATAATAGGTATAATTATATAGTATTATTACAAATTATAATAAATACAATAAACTTTAGGTACCTATTGAAAATATGAATTATTCTTCCGACTATCAACCGATATATTTTGTCGATAAATAGATTTTATATTATAGTGATCGGAACGAGTGCAATAATTTGAACATTACCTTTTTTTTGAACCGAGTGCAACTCAAGCAATACCTTTTTCTGCAGCGAGTGCAATTTGACGAGAATAAAAGCGCAATTTGATCTAATTATCATGCCGACCCCGTTACTTGGTCCCGCGACAGTAATATACTCACCTCTCCGTACGGGCACAGGTCATACAAAGCACAGATTCGATCGTATTAGTATCAGAACAAACAAAAAATTTAACAAAGTTTTGCCGTTTACACGTACGACACTAAATCGCAGGTTTCTAGTTCACATTTCGCCCTCGTCTATTATTATATAGGTGGTACAATAATTCATTTTTTGGTGTTCTAAACTCGGCACGTTACACGGCCGGTATAAAACCAAACGCACTGACGACACGAGTATCGTAAGCCATCGTCGGCGCTTACGGACTTAAATAATAATAATGTAAATCGAAAAACGCGCGTACCGTACGCGAGGCTGCGAAACGGGCCTTTGACCTGACGGACGGGCTCTTTTATTTACCTCTCCCAGATTCGCGGTGTCGTCAGCGACGACGACGTCTTCGGTCGACGAGGATTGTCCGGTGCAGCAGTGTTGTTCGCCGCCGGCAGAACTGGCGGTGTACCGCCGAACGACGTCTCCGTCCGAGTGCACCGAACGCGCGTTGGAACCGTGTTTGGCGGCGGCGGCGACGAACAGCGACCAACAGCTGACGACGGCGACCAGCGTGCCGGCGATCATTGTGGTTATCGTTCGCGGTGCCCGTGTAGCGTGTACCGAGGGTCGGCGTCGCGTCAACCGTTCTGTCGCCGAGTCGGCGTGCGTGTGACGCTGACGCGTCGGTGCCGATGCAGGTGCGTTAACCGACGTTTTCCCCACCGCCCACCAGGCACCCACGGCGATTGTGGGGGTCCCGTTCCGGGCCGTTTGCGACGCGTCGAACGCCGTACACAGTTTTGCGCACTTGCGCAGGGGATGGTGGCGTGTTTTTCGATGTACCGTCGATTTTTACTGCGCTGTAGGATCGCGGCTGATGATGTTACCGGTATAGGTATACGCGTAGGTACGTTAGGTAAGGTTAGGTTGGATATCTAAAGGCCCGTTTCAAAATCGTTAAACTAAGGTTAAACCGCCGAATTCGGCTGGTAAAATCAGTGGGTTAGGCGTAACCGAGGTTTAAACTGTGATTGTAAAACGAGCCCTAAGAGTATTATGTGCCACTCGGGCGGTTATAGATCATTATGTGTACTATATTATTATGATATTATGTTTAGAGTTGGTGCACCTATTCATACAGGTTAATTCACCAATCACCAAATATGCCTAACCGACGTTTTTCTTTAATAAAAAATTTATTAAAAATCTGATTTTTGGAATTTTCCGCATTTTATGTATACTTAAGACCATATTTTCGATTATTTAGACAATTACACTACCTAAGGTCCTAAAAGGTACAAGTTTTTTTTCCAAATAGAACCAACTTTTATACTGTAAAGTGTAAATTATTAAGAAGATGGATGTTTATTTTGGAAATGTTTAATCAAAATCTAAATTCAAACCAATAGTTTCTGAGTTTTTAAAATGCATATAGGTACTATATGAATAATAGTCCTTAAAAATATAAAAAGATGTATTATTGGATCTAGTATTGACTATAATTACAAATTACAAATTACAAATTATAAACTAATGATTAATTAATATTGGTTGTACAGTTTTTAAATTATCATAGCCTCCATATCTTTCTATCACATTAAACGAGGACTTTTTATCCTTAATCCGCAAAGTGAAAAAGGGTGATTCTCATTAAAGAAAATTTTAGTTATTTTTATATCTCCAAAAATTGTGTGAAAAAATCAGAGAATTAAAAAATACGGTCCTTCAGAATATTTAAAAGTTCCAAAAATCAGAATTTAAAATTAATTAATTATTTATGTAAAAAATGGGGGTGAGTGAACATATACTAAGCGAATGAATATCTCTATATATGTATATGTAGGTATACAATAAAAAAACAAAAAATATACTTATGTCTTCTAAGTATAGGTAATTAAAGTTAAAACTATTAGATTAAATATTTCTTTAAAAAGAAAGTTGAGTTAGGTGTGAGCTTTAGGGAAGGAGTCTAACGTCTAGACCGTTTGCGCTCCATGGTTCCGTATCTGAAGGGATAGCCCCGAAAATGCGGAAATCGATAAATAGTGAAGAATTCAAAATATATGTAATCATTTAAACATTGCATTTTAATATTTTTAATGTCACATAGTCTGTTGTATTATACATATTAGCCACATAAGTAGGTACCAACTACCAATAGTTCATTATATTATAATAGATTATTATGAAAATTAAAAAAAAAAATAATAGTGTTTTTCGAAGTCATAGGGTTCGTATGTTTTCCTTAATGCTTCTACCTTTGTGATGTATCTTGCAAACGAAGTTCCAACTTAAGTTCATATATTAGGTATAATCTCACGTTTATTGTAGAACGATCTTCCATAATGTAATAATTACATAATAACGCTGATAATGAAAAAGGACTTATTTCTTAATGTTTAAAAAATAATTGTGCGCACTTACTAAGTAATACGTTTTCTAAGAAAAAGTATAATATTTTACTTTTTGTAGTATAAAAAATGTAGTTGTACAATATATTTTATGCAATTTTTGTCGTCGTTTGACACGCGCCAAGCACGTATTAATCTTTTCTCGTTAATATTATTGTTTATTATCTAATATTTTTTGATATGAATTAAAACTAAACAGTCCAGGTTAATTAATTTTACAATATTTTCAAAACAAATTTTGTTAATTTCAATTATTACTGTTATTTTTCAAACTTAACATCAATTACCACTTACCAATTTTTCTCCTAGCTTGGGATTTTTCAATCAGGAAGATCGTTTTAAATATATTATTTTCATTAAATCCTTGGAATTATAGTTAATTTGTATGCTTATTTCTTATTTAAAAACTTTTGATTCACATCTTATACTTTTTTGTAGAATATTATTATTCACTATATTTAAAATGTTCTACTTATTATTTAGCACTTTCTTTAATTAGCAGTTATATATGAACAGCCATACATGGTTGTCGGAAAGTATTTTTTTGGAAAATTTCAAAAGTAAATCTAACTTTTTGCTTGGTAATTTATGCTTAATCTTCATTTTACTTTACATAATGCACTTATATTAGTTTTCAACAATTTCATATTCACAAATTTAAAAAATAAAACAAATACTAAGCCATTGCAAAAACATAAAATTTGTTGAAGTATTAGTAATACCTATATTATGAACTCTCAATAATTATTCATACGTTTCGGCAATAATTACTGTTGGGGAATAATAAAAATCCATATTTAAACATTAGTAAACATTAAAATTTGAGAAACCTACGTCTATAAGATAAAATAATATTATTAGCGATTGATTAATATTTAAGATTAAAAATCAGTATTCAACTGACAACAATTACAACAAAATATTATGAATGTACAACAACATAATAGTTATAAATAAGAAATAACATAAGCTTTATGAAGTAGGTAAGTACTATAAAGACCTGCAGGGGCCGAGCTTACCCAGGTCTCCTACAGGGATCGGTTTTGGGCAGGGCCGGATTCTATAAAATTCAAGACGGGTCGGACCGGACCTCTATTAAGACTTAAGTCAAGGGCCGGGATGGGCATCTATGAAAAATTAGAAATTCTAGCAGGACCTATCTTTTTATACTAAATTATGGATCACTACGCTGGACCAGGAGTATATTTCTAGACTAATTTATATTGTTAGTTGTTACAAACACCCGGTAGAAACGAAGTTTCTTTTCCAACAAATATTATAGATTTCAAATACATTTTAGTGGAACCATTCAAAATAAAAGTAAATATCAATAAGTAAATGTGAAAAATAAATGAAAATGAAAATTATTATTATTACTATTTAATTACTGTTATATTAATCATATTCAATAATCGAAATTACAGGCCTGTAATATGTAATATGATACGTGTGTTTGTGATGTAATTTTTTCCAAATATCTTGAAAATACTGCATCAATGCTGCTGGATTGTTTATCAAATGTAAATTGAATGTGTCTATAAGGAAAGTTTTAAAAGTTTCTGATTTCTTATCATTAAAATTGATGTTAAGGTCACCAAATTGTTATAATTTATAAATTATAATAATTATAAATGCACAGTATGCAGATCTTATTACGCTGTTTCAAATCCTCACGTTATACCCGTTTTCTATTACCTAGTCTACACCAAACGCGTGCACAAAAAAATGTAATCACGGCAAAGGTAAGACACTATGCAGGGATATATGCAACAATCAGATTATTCTACGAAAACAATTTCATGAAATAAAAATGTTTATGCGTCATGCAATATGGCTGTAATAACACGCAAGATATATATAATCAATCTACAACCGTCACTACAACTTACCGCTCCCGCTTTTTTGTTTTTTGTACCATCCTACCGATTGATCTAATTATGCGATAATATTTCAGAAAACTGATCTGAATTTGTTAGAATGTATTTTTGAGATCGGTTAGTCCATATTTTAAGATTTCTGATTTAAATTCCAAATAAATCTCGAATAATCAACGTTTGAAAATTCCGAAATTTTAAAATATTCAAGCTAAATTTATAGATGTTGGGGGGAGGGGGGGGGGTGAAATTGGAAAAAGTGAACTGGCCAATCTCAAGTAGATATAATAACGAATTCAAATCAGTTTAAAAAGTATTATCGCAACTAGATCGACCAGTATGATAGAATAAAAATTGGATGTTTTGGTTAAAACAACTGTTTAATATATTATAATTTATAAATTATAGTTATATAGGAACGTTTTTTTCCCGGCCAGTCCGCACCGTGCCATAAAAAACTTCGTTTTAAAAAATACGGTCAAACCAAAAACTATTTCCGGACCGGGCCGGGCTGTCAAAAAATATTACCGAGCCGGACTGGGCTGTAAAGTACATCAGCCCGTGCAGACCTCTAGTAGTCTAGTGAGTACCTACTTACGTTAGGTTAGCAACAAAAACTGAAATATTATTTTAATACCTACCTAACATTTGTTCTAGAAACTAAACGATATTTTCAGATTTATAACTGCGATTCAATTTGCATTTTGATTTAAGCTAAAAAGGTGTTGTAATAAAAATTCAGATAATTTTCACTTCATTTATCTGTAATCGTCGCAAGTGTCCTATTATCGTGAACTTGTATGACTCATGAGTCATATATATGCGTGCGCGTGACTTGTAAAACTAGCACCTGTCCTGTTAATAAATAACAATAATAATATTATAATATTACTCCTGACTTCGCGTCTTGTAGTACTTCTATAGGAACATTTATATTTGGCCCACGAGAGTGCGGGCGTGCTCTCATCCGCTGTCACCGCCTGCATAAGTGTAGTAATATTTTAATAATTGGTGACAATTCGGTTGCACTCGAGTCCTTCACTCGACGACGGCGGCGCATAGGTACATGGATGTGAATATGTTGTGATTAAAATATTTTTCCCCGCCGTAACTTTCCGTCTCCAAAAAATATAAAAATATTTCTAAGCCATAATATTTAGACTTTGGATTTATTCTTTTTTTATAAGTAGGTACTTTAGTAACTTTTTAATTTCAAACCATCGTAAATATTTAGTCATATAGTTAAAACGTTTGGAAATACTCTAGTCTCCCAGAACAGTTATAATTTGTAAAATCTATATACTTTTCAAAATTGTTACTTTTACTACGACATTGTTTAGATATAATAATCATTTAACACTCCACATAAGACAGGAAATTAATATTTTACATTGATTCACATGATTTGAGACAAATTATGAGATAATATTGTGCTTTATCTCTATTGTTATTGTAGTACTTAGTTTAAAAGCTTGCCAATGATGGATCGAGGTGAGATTAGATATGTATATAGGCTTCTGGAAAAGCATCTACAAACCCTGGACCTTCTGGACTTGTTCAGCGTGTATCTAGGAGAGAAAAAATCTACCGACGAAGATCAGTATCGGATCACTACCAAAAGACCGCTGTTCTGTGCAGGTTCTAATCTATAGTCAAAGACATCACGAGTGAGGAAGAGGACCTGGAGAAGGAGCGCCAATCGTTGTACCACTGTCAAGGGAGGTGGATGTAACTTCGACCACAGACTAATAAGCCAGATCAAGAGGGGATAAGGAGATTTCGGTACACGTGGCTTCAAAAGCTGTGGGCTGTAGGCCAGATCGCAAATACAGAGCAGACAGAGTAAAATGGAAGGATGATAGACATCGCTACCCCGATTTCTTTGGATGTGCCACCGACCATGTTCTTCTTATCCTTTCTCTCTTGGCACCACGGGGGAGGGGAGGACGATCATAAAAATATCCATTGTGAAGGTTGGGAAGTTGGGGCATTTCGCGTCTACCTCCCATTTGTGGTTGTATACATAGTTTGAATTGTTTTAATTTTCAATAAACGCCTTTGCATAGGAGGAAGTAATGCTAAGACAATTCTCCCTCATGTTAGATGGTCACAAGGGAAACAAGATTCTTAGTTTAAAAAAATGTATATATTGTTTGTGCAAACATTAATTATTAATCATTTTCAATTTATAATATAGGTAGTAGGTACATCTTGTATGTTATGATATTTCTATTTAACTTTCATAACTAAAGCTACAGTTATTCAATTTGCATTTTAGCCAAACTTTTATTTTAGACTTATTTTTTTTTATAGGTATATTACAACATAAAAATTACTAATATAATATGAATATATTACGTGTTATTTTTTAAGTATTTAATATTATACATACATTAAATATTATTATAAAAGTTATTTTTTTATAGGTATATTTTAGTTTTACCACGCTTAAAACGTGAATAAGAACTTAGGTTTGTACCATAGCTTGTATTTATTATTCCAAAGACATTTAGACAAAGATGGAAGTTGTCAACCAAGCTCATTCATTTTTTTATTATTCATGAACTTAAAAAGTAAACTGTTATTCTAAACATTAACGTAAAAAAACTTTTTTACATTTCGAAATCATAACAAATAGAAAATCACTGATCCATGTTTTCAAACATAAGATACGCCTTATCTTTATGATATTTAGGCAACACATATATCATTTAAGCTTTTGAAGTGTATTGTAATAATGCATCATTCAAATAATAAAATAATAATTTATTGTGGTAACTTAAATTTAAAAAATAATAACTAATACAGTAATACGGCGGGTATAATTCTATAGTTACAAAATAATATTATACACATTAAAAAAATTAAACTTTTATAGATTTAAATAGAAGGTATTACCTATAGCTTAGAATTATTATTATTGCTTGTTGTGTGGTGACACTATAGCTATTAGACACTGTTAAATCGTTTTCTATGCGCCATCTAATGTATTTAGCAACTTATTTAATAGCATAAGTATTATATTATTTATGTCAAATATTATGTATTAATGATAGTGTAGGTGCTTACTTCATAATTATTCATATTATACAAATATTTGATATTGTAATTTTTTCATTTTTAAAAGCTATTAAAGACTTAATCGTAATTTAATGTAAATACCTATTTTAAAGCCAAAAAGATATTTTGTTGTAAGTCACTTTTTTTGATACTTTATTTTAATATAGTACCTATCTAATTAAAAATAGTTCATAAATTATTATAATACAATTAATATACTGTATATAGAGTAAATACCACCATATAGGTAGTGGGTAAAATAGTAATGACGTTTTAGAAATTAGATGTTATGCCAAACTGAGTATTCATGGTAAACAATTCCGAAAAGTAATTTACATTAAAATGAATTCAGCCGAAAACAATAATTTACATTTAGAGTGTGTCACATTTTTTCGTGTTTATTATATTGTTTAAATTTTGTGAATTTGCCAAAAATAGAATAAAATAAGATTATTTTATTAAATAAAACATATAGTTAGTGAATAGTAATCGAAAAAGATTGAATATATTATGTAAAGCGAAATCATACATTATTAAGGCGTTGGCTTATATAACTATGATTTATTGAAAATAAGACTATGCAAATATATCAAATGAAAGCTTTTAACAATTAAATATAAATATAAGGTGTTACCACTGGATATTCTCCCTAATCTCAAGATTCATGTTAACCTTTTATTTTTCACTTATCAAACCCACTCATTGTGCAATAAATGTATAGATTGTAGATTAATTTCAATAAAAAAAAAAAAAAAAATTAAATAAGTAAATATCTTAAAATACTGAATTTTAAAAAAAAACCATGCACTACAAATCTACAATTCAAGTATATTATATTATGGATTATTATATAATCATTATATCTTATATTCTCATGTAATATACAATGATTTATGGTGTTTTTGATTTGTTACATGACAAAAAGTCTAAATTCTAATTAAATTTTAAATGCAATAATTTTTTTTTTTTTAATTGTATACAATAATAAGTAGGTAGGTACATTACTTTACAGTTGACGCATAAGTACAGATTTCTAATTTAAATTAATATTTTTAAAAATATCTTTTCCGGAACTTTTTGATACCTTTTTTTTTATTAATATTTTAACTGTCAAATATTGTAAATGTTGGTTCACTATGCTAAAGTATTAAATTAACCATGACCATGACCAAAATGTCACTATATAATAATTAAATTAACGATTTTAATTAAAATAACTGTGTTTAGACCACTTTATCAGCAGACAATTTCGTTTAAAGCTATAATATAAATGTCTTATAATAGATTTTGTATCCTAACTAACAACTAAATAATTATATTATCCTGATCCAAAACGATGTGAAGCAAACGAGGTACTACTCCACAACGAGGAGGTTAACTTACCCGACACGCTCTAAAAGTCTAAACCTGGTCGGACTTTTCATTTTAAATTTAAATTTTTAAACTAATGTCACTATTTATGTGTTTTTATTTATAACTTATTGTAATGTGTCTATGTCTTGGAATTTGGGGTTTTTTTTAACTGCACCTACTGATTTTTTAACAACCCGATAAAAAAATGATATGGTATATTGGTATATACTATATTAAAACCGACTAACTTGGTACTTGAAGTCCTTTCAATGGGCCTGCGACGTGCAGACGTTCAATCCACTTGACCGGAATTCTTGTTCTAGGCAATCTCTGACAACAGTTGTACCTACGTAAAATGCGTCCGACCGCCATATTATTGGGATATTGCTTTTTTCTTAGTTCAAAGATGTGTGAGGTTCCTGTGAATAATATTACCTACTGTTAACTTATAAGTTATAAGCTATGAAATATTTTTTTCGTGTAACTCGTTGAATTTCTGTTTTTAGATTTAAAATAATAATAATATGAGATTTATATTATATATTGTATATCAAGATTATTATAATAAATTGCTACATTTTGGGAAGTTAACAGACGAAGTTATTGAAGTAATAAATGAATCAAAGTGTATGTTCGACCACTATATAACGTTTAGTAATAGAAATAGAAATATATGATAAAATCGATTTTTTTATGGTATTTTACATAATATTGAAAAAAAAAATATTTAATTAATTGCACATGTTAAAAATCATACTATTGTTTAGTTCTGTAATATAAAAAATAATACGAAGAAACGAAACATAAAATTGAGTACCTACATTTATAAGTTACATATTGTACGTGGTAAACTGGTAGGTTTAAATACCTATTACTTATTATTTATTAGTTATTATGCAATTTTCCAAAGCATATTATTTTTTTTTAAATATAAATTCAATTTAAATGTATTGTATGCTTATAGGTATATTATATTTTATTGGTTTCTTTCAAACGAATTCTTAGTATTGCTATCATTGACCATTTTCCTTCCATACTTAGAAAATAAGTAGGTACCTACACTTATTATGGTGATTATACATGTATGCCATATTATAAAATATTTGCATTAATATCATATTAACTCTATACGAAAATACTAGCTATTTATCTACAACTATACACGCCTGCAATATAATTATATTTTAATTTCATTACATAAACTATTATTATACCAAGCAGTGTAAAAAAGGTTGATTTATATTCTTACACATATTATATTATATTACTATTGTTGAACATACATTAAATAGAAATGGTATGGAATCAAATAATATCATAATAATAATGTGTTTATTTATAAGCAACACTATGGCGTCATACTATGCCGGAACTATTAAACGGTGAAAAATACTTAATATTTTCAAAACTTGTTGACACTTTCCTTAAATCAGCTATTAAGACTCGTCGACCTTGCTACAGTACACACAATAATATTATAAACTGATCTAATAACCTCGTTTTGAACTAAAAACATTTATATTAGGAAACAAGGGCTATAAGCTAGTCTAGTAAAATGTATTTTACACCATACATTTCTAATCGTATCATATTATTATATTAATGCAGTATTTAGTTGTACTGAGTACATCAGAAGACTACTATAGTATTATAGATGCCCTTAATATTGTTATTAAATCGTCATAATATAACATATAGTATATTTTGAATGTCTATCAAATGTCTATTGGAATGTCTATTTATGACTTATGTTGGCGCATTAATATTTATAAAATAAATAGTTTTCGAGATTTGTTTTGATACTTTACAAAACGTTTTTATTTTCTAGGTGCTTTCAAAATAAATAAAAAAATAAAAATATTATCTTCTTCTATAAAGACATAAAGTGCTAAAATGTGTTATCAATCAAATTTTAAATTTCCTTATCTAGATGTTAAGTTTTTTGTTACTATATAATTAGTGAAGCACATTAATATTGTGTTGTATATTGATTTTTCTGTTTTTTTTCGCAGATTTTATTTTAATACCAACCATAGGTACCTATTGTATATTAGATACACAAAACGTTAGTTGTATTCATTTTACACCAATGCTTATTGCCTAGCCTAATACCAATATACCTTTATAGTTTTATTTGTTTAATAAGACAACACTTTGAACTGCCTACTAATTTATTTGATATTATTATTATTTAGGTACATAGAAATAAATTAGTATAACAGAAAGCAATTCAAGTCCGTAGAAATACATATATTTCAATATTTTCTTATAGAACATTAGCATAATGTGTCTAAATAATGTTCAATTACACTCCCGTATAATTATATGTTACGCATTGTTAGTTGTTGCATATTAATTATAGTAGATGCCTATAGCTAGTGTGAAAAACGAAAACAGTAAACATATTAAAATACCTATTTATTATATTATTATAATATTATAAGAATTTAAACATTCAATTTAAATTATAGGTACCTATTTTGTTATTTTATCTTAAGCTAATACCTCATCTATGACAGGTGTTCCACATTATATACACACGGGTGTCATAAAGTTGGATAAAAAATATAATACTGCAATGCTTGCCCGTTGAAAAGAGCTCATTTGAATCAATGATATTATGTCGATAGCTGATACAATTTGTAATGAATTGTATACTTATACTTACAAAAATAAATGTATTAATTGCTTCTATAATAATTGTTTAAAAAAATATATCTAATATATTGAGTGTAATAATAATCAAAAATTAATTACAATTTGTAATACACTAAATATTATCGGTATTATATTACCTACCTACCTATACTAGAATAAATATTATAAAATATATTGTTATAGGTACTCAATATATCTATTAGACAGGAATATGATAACATATTATTTTACTTTATATTATAGGCATAGTTGATTTACATATTATGTTACGTTTAAGTCGTTTAAATCATATCCTTCCCATAAGAAAAAGTAATAACACATTTTATAACATGTTTAACACATGAATTTTATAAGATATGATTTTAGTGACACTTAATTTTATGACCCAGATTTCTAATATCTTCGTATACTATACTGATTGCTGCAAGTTCAAAGTAGCCAGTAGGTATAGTTTAATTTGGAATATTGTTTTTTAATTATTAGGTATACCAGAAATATAAATTATATCATTTGAGTTTATTGTGCCCTTTAAAGTTTAATATTAATCCAATTTATCACATGATAACGAATAACGATGCTCGTTGTGCCTTGGTGTATATTATGCACTGGCGTGACTAAGGGGAATAGGAGTATCCGGATTATCCTCTCATTGTCTTATACAACCCCTTATTTCGTCTTTAGTAAGTATTGTCAGTTGCCACCACAATGTATTTAAATGCATATTACTTATAACACCCCCCCCCCCCCCCTACATATTGAAAATTCCTAGGTACTGCTATATACTTATATATTGTGTATACGTAGGAATGTAGCGTAGGACATAGGACTATGGAATATGGTTATACCTATAAGTATACCTAAACTAATTATCTAATCTGATCAATGTATATTATAGTCTGTACTCTATATTAAGGTACGAAGGTACCTTGATTAACAAGCGATAAATGTATTCATTGGGTTCAACCCGTTTTTTTTTTTAACTCTTACAGATAGGTAACTCCGAGATTGTTATCTTTGATTTTTTGGAAATTCAACATTCTACTATTGATAATAATACGATTCAATAGGATTGTACTATGTAAAACTAATACCGGTCAGTCGCAGATAAGTGTCAGGAACTATATAGAATTTATTCTATAAATTATCTGCTGTGAATAAAAAAAAGGCGGGTACAGGCTTGTTTATTAACTTATATAATTTTATCAGCTGCTGTATTTTAGGTACTGTAATTATTATTCTTACAGTACCTAGTATTCGTAAATAATCAAAATTTCTAATGGAGCTATTGATACACGTAGTTTGTAATAAGGTACCTTATTCTTACCTATTATGATATTGTATCATATAGTACTTATAGTCATGAGCGTCCATTGGGGACGAGAGGGACATGTAAGTAGTAATTGTATTAATTAAATAATTAAGTGCATTATTTATGTTATATATTTTACATTTTATTAGAAATTGAACTACCTATACCTACTCTTATTTATTTTAAAAATAATTATATAGTTATGATAAATTGATAAATATTATTGTATGAATACACTCCCAAAGTTTGTGTATTTTTTCATTTTAAAAAAATGAATAAATTTCAATACAGTTTTTATTTAAAACTGATTTTTCTGTCCAAAACGATGTTTTCAAAAATGAAAATAAATACACACCAACTCTGCATAATATAGCAGTTAACAGGTTAACAGAAAGGTCAATATTATTGAATAAATACAGTGCCCCCCCTCCCCCGCTCTGTATTTTCAAAGACGGACGCCCTGGCCTATATAAGTATAGTATTTCTCCTCGAGGAAAAGTACTGAATATACGCCACTGAGCCGGCCTGAACCTGGACATAATATTATTATCATTATTATTATTGTGTTATATTTTAAAATATAATCTATTGTAAATAAAATGTCTCGTAAAGTCGTAACTCGTAATACAATTATTATCATAATACCAGCCATATCAATTCCGCACGCGATACCCGGTAGATGGCGCTAGCGCGTCGGCAAAACTTACACCCACCCCACCCGCCCGCCGACTGCTGAGCCAGACGCGCCGGATGCACACACGCACGTCCGACGACGCGACGGTCGCCGTACACGCCTCGGCATCAGCAACAGGTCGTCGGTCTCTCGCGCGCGCTCGTACGTTCCTCTCATTAATATCAGATGCGCCCGGCGAACGATTCAGTCCCCACGTTGCGCCCGTTTACACGCGTGTGTGCGATTTTCTTTTTGTGTATGTGCGTCTGTGCATTTGTTCTCTCATATTATTAATTATTATTGATATTATTTGATAATTAATTGTTATCGTTACAATCGCGCAAGACGTATAATAATATTAAATTTATTGTTCCACCGGAAAATGTAAGACGAACGATTCGCGTGTTCACTTCGAGTTCAGTGCGATCCGCTTACGCGATATATTATACACGACATCTTTATAATACCCTCTCCCCCTCATCCTCAAAATATACCGTAAAATCACGTTGGTTTTTCGACCGCGGTTGTTTGCGATTTAAATTTTTTTTTTTTAAATCGTTTTTGAGTTTTTGTGTTGTTTTCCCAACTCTCGCGCCGCCCTGTGTGAGAAAAACGAATAAATATTCGACAGACGCTGCGGGAAAACATGACCATGTCCTGTCAAGAGATGGACCCTTTGGGCATGTACATGGAGCTTAAGCTCGACCCGTTCATAAATGAAGACATGAAAGACTTCAGCTGGGACTCGGATTTGGATCAGGTGATTAATGATTACTTATTATAAGATTTTCCTCCTATATACAGTGCGAGTATATCTACAGTTTTAACTTTGTTTGATTGTACGACTATTTTTCGAAATCCGTCGATTACGTTGTTCTATAATACGCTGCGGCTATAATAACGGCCAATCGATGTCGATAGGTTTCCGAGAAAAGTCGTTTTCTTTTTACGTAACATACGAGGTAAAAATATAGCGACACATTTTCTTCCTATCGTAAATAGTAATTTACAGTTCAAAAAAACACATGGACGTATATATTGTTATAAATTATATTATACACATACCTATATATTATTATCTATAGTAGCAAACAACAGGAAATTAAAATCCAGCTGATAGTGCACAATGTTGACCAAATAACAGAAAAAAAAATCAAACAGTCATCGAGTAGGTACATTATTTTGCAAAAGTAAATCGGCCGTATCACATTCCACAATCACATACTATATTATACATCTATATACCTCCTATATTGTTTTATGTATACAGTTATAACTTTTAATATATACAGGAAGCTTGTACATAATAAAGAATACATCAAAGTACCTATAAAAAAATTAAAATCACCATCGAGCTCGAAATAACTAAAAATAAAATATAATATCTCGATATTAGCGATCGAAATGTGTTCAGTAAATTAATATCCTAGCAAACATTTTAATCGCTCGTGTTTTTAATGAATCATATGAATTTCTGGTTTGACACAGAAAACGCCCACGGAAGGAAAAGTCCGTTCAGCGCGTACCAATATATAATAAATATACATACCTACCTTATACATAATTTAACCTGTACACGCGTGTATGTGTGTGTGTGTGTGCAATTTATATACTTTTATGTTCATTTTTTTTTATATATATATTACAACCGCCAGTATAATATTATATTCCATTAAAAATTTTAGAAATGTCATTATTAATATAGTGTGAATATCATTATTGAGAACATAAACCTTTTCTTACCATTTTATTGTAATATAATCATTTTAATTTTGCATAGAAATGAAATTAGCAATTAATATGCCCAATGTGTTTATATGCATATTTTAACCGGGCGTGTGCCGCACAGAAAACCAGTTTTATAATAGTTGGATTAAAATTAAAAATGTCTCTCTATAAAATACTGGCCTGTTGCGTTGAACTACCGCTGAGGGAAATTCCGATTTTAATAGGGACCTAACCGAAAAAATATTTAATTAATGATCATTGGAGTCGATATATTTACATAATATATAAATACATCTTATCTCGAGCACATTTATGCGATACGTGTGACCTTGGGTCGATCGAATTTTTTTATTGAATGTTAACCTAACCTACTATTGTGAACAAAATATGCTGCTGCATAGAAAACGACATTTGAAAGTTTGATCATTCTTTCACCTACACTTTCTTCATAGATCAAATTGACTGCCAAGTGTCAGTAGGTAATACAAGGCAATGTTTAATTTCTCGTGCGCAATTATATAGAGTAAAAAGTTGTACTATATTATGTATGTGCTTATTACTATAGTTTTTAACGTTTATATTGTTTTTACATAGTTTTCCAAAGTCTCAAAGGTGATATGGGTTTATACTACTTGGCATATGGCCAGGATTTCAAGTAACAAAACTTTAAGGAGTTGTTACTATTATAATATTATATTTTATATTGTGCTCTTAAGAGTATTTAGGGTAAACACATTTCTAACTACTATGTTATAATAATATATTATTATACACGTATTATCGAAACGTTTTATTTATCCGTTGGCCTTTGAAACTGATATAAATACAATTCGTATTCTCGTATTGTGCGTCTTCAGCAAATACAATATATAACGTTACATGCTTATTATATATTTACTAGTGAACTTTTTAGTAACGCAATAACATATTGTAATAATATAATATAATTTAGGCTGTGAAAATGGGAAATAATTTGCGATAATTAGATTATAACATCCATTATAATATACGGGTATTTCCGAATCGGAATATAATATGGTCCGACACTGCGCAGGGGTCATGCACTCGTGCGCGCCTTTATCTATTAAATGGTTTTAATCATAATTTATATAAAAAAAAATAGTCATGGGGGAGCCCTTATCATATAGAAATTGAGTTCTTCGTAATATGTTTTATTCCTCAATGAGGCTAATGAGGGCTACTTTCTATCCGGGTCGTTTTATTGCATTAACTACCCGCGATGTTGTCCTGGTTTTTTCCCGTAGCTATACCCTATACGAGTAGCGTAAAACTTGAGAACTGCCGATTTAAACGTTGTATGAATTACATTGTAATTACCTAGGTAATGTAAATCGCTGTGAATTGTGTTGCCTTTCGCAAAAGTCGTTAATTTTAATAGGTATCAACCGCAGTAACGATAGCGGTCATGGCCGGCGCGTGTATAATATAATTTTAATATAGTATAGTCACTGTACCGTAATGCAATGAGGAGGCCCTCTTAACAAATATATATATTCTGGTTGATAAATTGGCTTCAAGTAGTTCTTCGAAATCTCGACATCATAATATTATAGCATCCATTATCTGTGTAAAAATACTATTGCTAATGGTATGGATATTAGTATATTACTTATAGTGTGTGCGGCTTCCAAAGAAGAAGTACACATATTACCTTATTTTTTTACAAAACTGATATCCGACAAACGGATGGTATCTGCATTCTTTAATCTTTATACGAGTTTACTCAAGTGCGTGTGTACAGTCAGTGTACACGGTTCTAAGTATAATTTATACATATATATATATATATAAATGATATGTTTATACTCCTTTTGTTCCGATTGTTTCATTTTTTGTTTTTTTTTGGTTTTTTTGCGAAATCACATTTATATTACAATACCTATACACTTTACAATGCATAATGCGGGTCGACATAATAATATTACGTTATGCGCATTGGAAAAACTATAAACATTTTTGCATTTAAATCATGGCCGCCACAGCCACCCACCGCACGTTTGCGCCGCCATAGTCGTTCTGTATAATCGCGTGCACTTTCCCTTTTTTTCCAGCCGTTTCACATTACAAACGATGACTGGTCGAAATGATCGAATTACCGATTTCCGGCAAACGTCGTGTAGGTGTGCAAGGCGACACAGTTTTTACCGGCAAATAAAAAATGCATTTTCATTATTATTCTGATGCTGTGTGAGATGCATATTTATTTTTTAAAAATACGGTATTAATATTATAAGTTTATATCTACTAACGCTATTTCGGGTCGAAGGAGTGCCCAAATGACTCACGCAGCACTATATTGTGTACCGTAAATCGAGTATAGAGTATATATGGATCAACTGCAGAAAACATAGTTTTTTATTTCCTCCTTACAGTGACAAGGGTATACAGAACACTACCGACAACCGTGGACATTTTTTAAAACATGTCAGCGAGCATGAATTTCAATTTTTACTAAAATCGACACAGTATCTTTGGTTAAATTCGATAATTTATTGTTTCTTTTGAAGGAAGGTACATACACCGCTACCCTGCAGTTTAGAGGTGTACGAAACGAGACCAGTGTTTAACGTACATGGAATTTTTTTTATTATTACCTATTATTCAGTATATATTTATTTAGACCTCCCTTTTCAGACATTCCTTGGCTGTACAGTGTACATATTTTCAGGCACAAATACGACGTGCCTATCATTGATATACATTTTTTGCCTCTTTCCGTCCACCATAATAATATGCGCTCATATAATACACTGACAGCCCGCCGTTGTGAACGATAAAAATTTCTAGGTTGGTATTGCGCTCGTCACAATAAGCCGGAAAATTCGTTTTCCGTCATCTGACCGCGAAATCATTAGTAAATGTTTTGGTTTCCCGCTGATCGACTGCAGTATAGGCGATAGTCGTTATAATGATGTACTTAGTCGTAACTCGTAATAACCGTTAAATCTGTCTTAAGAAACATAAGATTTGTCTCCTCCACAGTAGTGGCCCACTTTCTGCGTGAGTTCGTCTAGACGATTGCATTAACTCTCCCCCTCTGTAGAAAATATTATAATAAAGTATATAATATTATGAATTATGATTAAGCTTCTTATATTATGTATGTATTATTTATATTATATGTATAATATGTACAACGATGATAGTGAATAGTAATGATTGATGAAGATCAGCGTTTATATTTAGTCTTCCAAGCAGTGTTTGTGTATTGCAAACAACGTGATTATAATTACTTTTAAAATATTATTTTTTTTTTTTACGGGTAATGACAATCTATAAGCCATATTGCATTAAAATGCACATTTATCAAATGCAATGTCCATATTATACAACATGAATATTTAAATATTATGCATCATACGTATGTTATCGTTTTTTTTTTAATTTTCAGTTAAATAAATAATTAGGTATAGATTGTTTTATTTGACATTTTAAAATTGTATTAATAATTTATTGTTTAGGCGGATCCTCGGTTCATATTACTTATTTGTTATACGCTATTGTTCTATACGGTGTAGGTACTAGGTAGGTATTTTCTGTAGTTTATCATATAAAATTAAACATACTAAAGCTATAGGTACCCAATAATTAGTTATTCAATAAATTGATAATAAATAATAATTATCATGATGTAGGTAGAAATGTAGAATAATCTCTAAAATATTAATGAATCAGGTTAGGTACATATTGTAGATTGCAGTAGTTATTACTTAAATCGAATATTAACTGAAAAAAAATGGCATTTATGTATAAAAGATTTTTACTTATACTTGATAATTGATGTATAATATATTCGTTGAACACTAGTTTTTTTTATTTATCAAGCTTTTACTGAGTCTCGTTCATTTCTCGGAATAACAAATAAAAATTGTCCATCCTTTCAATATGCTTATTTTTCAACTCTATAACCGGTTCGGAAGAATCAGTTATAATAACGAGTTAACATTTATTTTGGGATTTTACTGTATATTTAAAGAAAAAAAATAATTCTTATTTAGTGATATGTTCCAAATACGAGTTTTATAAACGATCGTTTGAATAATACGGACGACACGTTAGGGAATTCGAATATAAATAATTCGAAAACATTATGTAGATTAGGTATACATAATATAATAAGAATATTAAATGACAACACAGCGTCTGTATTATTTTCGTTAGGAATTTCGGTTGAAAAGCTGTGAAACCGTGGTCTACATAAAACGCGACTTCGCGTGAAACGTAATCAAAGTGTCATAATATATTATTATAAGTAAAACATCCGAGGAAACGGTCGCATGGGCACGGGCATGGGCATGGTAGTAAGACGTATAATATTATAATGTATAGCATAACAATTATTATTATTATATTGTCCACGGGTAGTTAGGCGTAGGCACTAGACACTATAATATACGTATAGGGTCTTCCGAATTTCGTGCGACAACAACACGATGCTGGGATTATATTTTTTTATATTAGTTCTTACGCGATCCCCACCGGTTTTGTCATATAACATTTTGAAGACCCTGCATGACTCCATACGCATATCATAATACTATGTGCCCGAGCTCGGTCACGAGTGTATCTATTCTTAATATATTATATTGTAGGCAATGTTTATAGGTATAGGTGCGTTATATTGTTAGTGATGATGGTCCTGTTTTGGGCGCTGTAAACGCACATCAGTTCGTTGTGTAACCACACAAGCTTGATGTTATGTATATAGAATATTATATGGTGCCTATAATGGACAGCGATAATATTCAATTAATTACGTTTTAAGTGCGTGAATATTCCAATTAGAGTTTACGTAACAATATATCATCGCGAAATCCTGCGCGAATGTCACGGGCTCCGAAGGTATAATATAGGTACACCCGCTGTATGTCATATTAAAATATTATACAATACGAGTACCTATATTATTATATTAAATATATATAATAAATAGATATATAAAATGGTCGAAGATAGGATTTCCGCACGAATTCTCGTATACCGCCGTGGCGGGACAGTTCTCACGACGATTACACACGCACCTGATGCGAAACGACCGCGATATAATAGCGTATATACCTTTGTAGGTAATATATAATATACTGCAGTTCACGTATCGTACACGGGTATGCGGTGTTGTACAGAGTATTTTACGTGGTAGGTATTTATATTATATTGTAATATATTTTGATAACGGCTATCGGCGATTAAACACCCCTCGTATATATTGGTACCAGCTGATACGCGTACAACAGGTCGTCATCGTTTCGTCGGCGGGGTGAATATTCATTATAAAGTCCCGTGTCCACGACTGATAATTGATATAGAGGTATACGATAGAAACGCTGCTCTGGAATACAATAAGTGTATGTATATTGTATAAAATGGTATATTATGTAATATATAATACGGTCTACGACGACGCCGACTGCTTCACCGGAAGGCGTGCGCGCGCGCGAGACCCGTAAGGAAACGTTAATGGATTTCCAGTCTCTCGCTGCGAGCCCATATTATATATTATACAGATACGCATGCGCGGCTGTTTTTTTTAAGTATATAGACGCGATCAAACGCACGTGTATGTGTGTGTGTGTGTGTGTGTGGTTTATAATATATATATATATATAATGTTACCATCGCGGGCCGTCCCGCAAGGTCGATGACTCCTGAAACCCGTGAAGCGTACAACATTTTTCCCCCTGGGCCTCATCGAACTTCTCACGTGCGGCCGCGCGTCCGCGGGATTAGAAGTATATAATATAGTCACTTGGGTATTTAATATATATATATACATCATACACTAATAGCAGTACCTAGCTGTAGTAGTAGTAGTAGTAGTAGTAGTAGTGGTAGTAGTAGTGGTAGTAGTAGTAGTAGTAGTAGTAATATAGTAGTAGATGAAGTCGGTATGGAATCGTAAGAAATGAGAAGGAAAAGAAATCCGGTTTTTTTTCGGCTGCTGGAAACCGGTCAGGGATAGGTTTTGATTTTTTTTTTTCAAAGGGTGGAGAAGTCGATACGCGCACACGTATAATGATTTTCGTGTGTATGTGTGTTTTTCTTGAAAATCCCCGAGTGACGTCACACCGGTCATTGACGCCGGTGAAGTTACATTTCCAAGGTCTAGCGCGTGTGTGTGAAGAACGTTTGGTCGTCCATCTCTCTCGAAGGTCGACTGGATTCGACACTCCTTGGCTTGTAACGGAATTGTCATCACGTACGCAACGCTTATATTATATTATATGCGTCTTACCTGTGCACACGAGTCCATGTGTGTGTGTGTGTGTCTACGAGTGTGAGCGTGTGTGTGACGGCAATGGCTGTGGCCGCGGTCATCGCCGCCGCCGCAGACGGATCCCATAAGGTGTCTCGGAAAACAATACATTATTGTAGTAGGTAGTACACATAATATAACCTAACCTAGGTTCATACCGCAGCTGTATAATATATCATCATTGTATTATATATTGGTATTCGACGGTCGAGGCCTGAGCGGCAGTCGCCGCCGTCTCGTTCTCGTATATAATATTATATATATATACTATATAGGTATACGTGTCCGACAAATATTCGGAAAATGTCTACACTGCCGTCGAGATCATCGCTATAATATATATCTATATGGAAACGGTGCTGGCGAATCGTGACAAGAATCGCGTGGGCTTATTATATGCACTTGTATTATTTTTTTTTACTAGTCTCGAAACTTATGACCGAGGTCGCTCGAAAATCCGTTCAAAACTGCAGTCTCGAAATAACAGGGATACTTTTGTGACGGGTTGCAGTTGTCCTTTACCACAAAGTATAATCGAATGATCTCGGAGTAAAGATCGAAATGATACTTATTTGCTACACCTAAATGTATCACACTATTACTTCGAATAGTTTTTTTTATAAAACACGTACGCTATACTCGTCGTTTAATAATAATTATACGTAGCTTATGCGTTCTAATAACATTATATAGGTAGGTACTATTTATACATTGAATGCGTTTACTTATCGGAACGTGTTAATTAGTAGCATCTAAAAAAATAAATAATTTTAATGTATTCACACGAGAACCTTAGTTCATAAAAATGGAATGACGTTAATGCAAGTCTTCATACTATAATCATGGTTGAAGTCTATAATATACATAATAGTACCAGTTACCTATTATAGTTATTAAATGCATTAATTGCATTTTAAAATAATTTACCTACCTATTATTATAAATTTAAAATACCTATTGATGTATATATTTCTATACCTTATAGTTACATTTTATGCATTTCATATGATAACAATAAAAAAATTACGCTCGTGGTCTATCGGTGAAGGCCGAGGTGAAGGTATCGTTCCATTTGATGTCAAAAATAAATATAAACTAACATAGTTAAAAATAAAACACTTAATATTCATTATTACGGTTCATAACTGAACTGTTTAAAGTTTGAAACCTAAACTGTAGTAAGGCAAAAATAATGAATGTATTTATACTATTTATATCAAATTATATTCAGTATTCGCACATTTTTTTCGTTTTTCAATAACATTTAACAGACATTTTTAGTTAAGGAAAATAATATAGTCTATAACATATTATATTTATTTCTATCAATATTAAAAAAAAATAAAATACGTAGGTACCTATCTATTTGTTGTTTTTAAAATGGTTTATTTAACACAATTGGGAATATATCTGCACTTATATATATTTTTTAAATTCATAGAATTTAAATTCTATACGATCTCATCGTGCCAACGATTTAATAGTCGTTTTATTCAAATTGTCTGTGCGACTCAACATCGTAGGTAGGTATGCTATTATGCGCGTTACTGGCATGTTTTATTATATTATATTATTATAATAAATTATTTTTCACGCAGTGTCTATAATACAGCGGACGCTCTGTTTTTTGTAGGTGCGAATCCGTATCGCGGAAAAAAAAAAGAAACGATATATTATGATATTATTATACTACACGATGAGTAATAAAACAATCTAAACATTCTAAACACGTTCGCTCGACTATTCAAAGGTTGGGCACCTCGCCGAGCCACACACCATAATGTCATATTATACATAATATGACGACTCGATTCCGGGTTTATTTTTTTCGTTAATATTATTATTCGCCGTCTGTGCGCAGCTTATATTATACCGTTTGATTATATTTGATTCGAGTACCGCGGACATGACATTATACGAAGTCCGAACAGGCAGAACACTCGTATCGGATGACGCGTTTATAAACGGTTTACATAATACGCAGGACAGCAAATCAAAAAACATATGTTAGCTTTTGTACATAGTAAAATAATATGTAATAGTGATCTGCGGGCACGTGTCTTATATTCTAATATATTATACAGGCATATAATAACGTATACAACGATCTCAATAAGGGAGAGGAACGGCAATCGCGGGATTTGAACCTTACTTATTATATATACTATATTATATATTATTGTATATATATGTAGGGGGGGTGAAACGATCGAGTACGGACGAACGGTACCGTCTATAACACGTGGGTGTAGAAAACTCGGTCAGAAAATCGTCCAAACTATATATTATATTATGTATATAATAATATACTATTATTAAATCGGCGCTGGACTACGTTGACGATTCGAGGGCGGTGCCGCCCCACACACACATATACCAATAATATACACAAGTATATATACATGTCACCTCCCCAGCGGAGCCCCCACCACCACCACCACCACCACCGTATCGCCGCCTCCGCGCGTTCGACTTAATCCTCCTTTAATATACAATATCGTCGTGATGGTGTATATACCGGCTTGCACAGAAATAAAGCTCGCAAAGTGATCCGAAACCCACGCTCTGCTGACGTCATGCAGCGATCTCGGGGGACGATGACGGTGGCGAATGACGATCATCACAACCCCCACGAGCGTAACAGTTTTCCGTCGTCGCCGTCGCCACCACCACCGCCGCCACTATAACCCCTGCTGAGCAGCGCCGCGCCTTTACGAAACGTTTCGTCTATAAATTATTATGTAACGAAATATCGGAAAATCAATTTGTCGGCCGCGGCGCCCCCAGATGGTTACGATATATTATTAGTAATATAATATTATGTTTAAATGTCTTATTATTAATATAATTCAATTGTTATTGCGTAATGCCTATAATATATATATATACATTATACGTATCATGTAATATTATATAGATCTATACAGTTGACGCAGTGAAACGGGTGAGACGTTTTCTTATAAGCTTGTCCGGTGTATCGACAATAAAGAACAGTAAAACATTTTAGGGTATAAAATATTATCACACTTATAAAATGCATATATTTTGAATTTTTCTAAGGGATGAATGTAGATTCATTTGCTTATAAAAAATTATTAGATAGTGCTATTAAAAAAAAGCACTCTGTTGCACAGATAAAGTTCTTCTTTACGTGTTGTGGAAATTTGGTAGTTCTACCAAGGGTGAGAGAAAAGTTGTCCCGCGCAAAACAGTTTTTGCTATGTTGTACATTTGTAAGACGGAGACAACACATGCGGGTGTGACATCCTCTTAAGAGGTGACACCAACTTCAAAAAAAAAAAAAAAAATATTCACTACGCAATCGAGGACCACCTTAATAATCATATTAAATAGATATATATATAAGTACGTATTAAATATTAATAATGACTTCGAGGTAATAATGTATATAGGAACCTGATATAATCACCATCGCACGAAGACGCGACGATACATAAAAATGACCTGTGCAGATTGTCTCACCCAAGGCCGCCGTAACTATAGAAGTTTTTCATGTATATTTTTTTTATATAGCCCACATAGCATTCTTATAATATGAATAAATACAATAAATTATACTAACTGCTGTATTATTCGGCGACAACGTGAAAAAAATCGCTGGGACACGTGTCGAGTGTCGGGTCGTTTGCCGAGCACACATCGCATACCCTACACCTCTACATTATAGGAGGCGTCTATATAATAGTTGGACGGGGTGTAGGCACCTACCATACAATAATGATTGATGAAACGTTTGAATGTATATTATCGCGTTTTCGTAAAAATACGGACAGATATATGAATTAATATTTTTAAAATCATGCTTAACTCGCGTGCGCCTTCATTAAAATATTATTATTTATTGTGTGTATGTGTCTAACTGCATCGAATGATGTGTGCGCACGCCGCGCCGAACGGATACGAAACCGGTATAATATTATATGATGTATAAATGCATTTTTTCGGGGATCCTGGGAATGAAAACCGGTCGACGGTGCCGGTTGCCCGACGATTTCCAGCCCGAATCGCGTATAATATTATATTAATATTGTACGTTATAATATTATTATTATTCTACGGCGGCGGCGGATTGGTGTACTTTCGTAGATGAAATTCCGTACGAAAAATACACTCCGGAAAAACGTGTGTCCGTCGCGCGTCCAGTGCGCGAGTCGTCGACAAAAAAAAATTCGCCGACGGTCCGCGGTCGCAATTCGGCGGAACCGGTTTCCGACACGATGATTTGACAAACCGCAGTCACCGGCCGCGTGGGGCCGCGTTCGGGGATATCAGAAGAAAAATAAATTCTGACCTGCCCCTTTCGCGTGCTCGCCGCGCATACCTTCGGTCTCGACGTTGTCGTTATAATAATATTATCGTCGTGCACAAATTTTGTTTTCCCATTCTTTATCGCTCGATTAAATTGCATTACCGTTAGGTGTACACCGTGATTATTATTATGCACCGTAAACCTGGCCAAATCACCGCGCCGGTCATCGGAATGACACAAAATAAGTGGTACTCACACTATACTTACCACCATATAGTGCATTTAAATATCGGAAATCTCATTCCACGCGTAGTTTTAACGTTATGCGTGTCGCAGCTCGTATTTATCGTACTGTATATACCGCATTACGACGATGTTGTCTTACGATTTCCCGCTATTAATTGATGTCTTGAATTAAAAATTCTCAGACAATTTTTTTCCCTTGAAGTAGGTGAAATATGTGAGAGCGTTCTAGACACGATGTATAGATTTCAATTAACCGCCGTGGGATATGCCATTCAATACGAGTAAACACTCAACTAAGAAGTATAAGGAATGAGATGATGGCTTTACACCTATATGTATAATATACACTACACAATATATTTTATACGTAAATTTAAATCGTTGCTGAATCACCAGTGAAAATTAGTAAGTATTATTCCTCACCATTGCACTCGTGTTTAATTTTCGGTGAAAACTCGAGTCTATGCGTGTGGGGGTGTACCTACCTACTTAAAAGTCGTTGAACTGCCAAATAGTTTATACTTGCTATTACATCAAAATTCTCGGAAATATATTCTCTACAAAGAATAGGTACATTATAAAGTGTTAAATAAATATTTAAATATTATGCTGGTTTAAAATTTACTAAATTATCATTTACCATGAAGTGCGTATGACGAAAATAATGATAATTCAATCTCCGTTAGGTTTGAAGTTCAGTTTTGCAATGTGTCATAAAAATACCACTTCAACTAATCATAATAATAATACAGGTTTCAAGATTTGGTTACATTATATTATATATAAATAGGTACTCAGACTAATAAAAAATTCTGTGAATTGAATTAGTTGTTTTTTAATGAGAATAAAGTAATTATTCGTTGTACGAAAAGGATAACGTGCAATTGTTATATTTTATAAAATATCTGTACAGCAACTATAGGTACATATATTATAAAATGTTTTATTTTAGTTGTTTTTTTTTTTTTTTTTTAATTCGAAACGTTACTCAACTATTAAATTATTAGCGAACTGTAAACTAATACAATTTGTGAATTGTTAATCTACTGTGACTTAAAGAGGTTAGTTACAAACAAAAATTGTGCAATATTATAAATCATTTTCGACTGTCGCAAATAGTGCATGAAATTAAAACAATACTTTTCAGCGCTGAAATATGTGTCAACGGCGAGGAACAACATTGTTTTAGAATATTATTGTTGTATTATACTGACGTAAATGATTTTCCCTGTCGCTTACCGTTTGGGTGTACCTATATAATAATAATATAATATAATGCATTAAATGTTCAATATTATTTTGTTTAAGTATCATTCAATGTTAACCAATATTAACTTTAAAAAAAGTGAATACATGATCAAGTAACAATAATTTATGCATATATAATACCTATACGTTAATATTATAGTTATTATGTTATTGTTTGCTTATGATAATAATATTGTTCGAATAGGTATGTAATTATGTCAACGTGTGCTTCGCTTTCAGTGTTTATAAATACAAATAAGCAATATGTCTCGCGGCAACTCGGAAGCATAATAATATGGAACTATAGGTTGAATTTATTATTAGTATTTTACTACTTTATCATTTAATGATGTACGTGGACACGCATAATTACGTTATAGGATGTTAAATTATGTTTTAATATTTTTTTTCGTGAGGTTAAAAATTAATTTTTTGACCTTTGAAATTTCTAAAAATCGACATTCAACGCATTCCATTGATAATACATAAATGAGCGTGTAATTATTATATTTTATATTTAACAATATTTGTATGCGTTACATTTTATTAACATTTAAATTTTTTTAACTTTCGTTTATATTTATCTTATGAACTAATTTCCAATGTTCCTTAATTATATGTTTGACAATTATTAATTAATTATCTTTCGTTTGGTTATTAAACCATTTAAAATGATATGTCTACCATGATTATTTGTTCCTATATTATATTATTATTTAAAACCATAAGTATTATTCGATTTAATGGTAAAAATTGGTTTTCAATTTAATTTGTAGAAGACTAATGTACCAGTCTTATAAATATTGTATTAGGTATTCCACAATTAAAATATTATCTTTGTGCAAGGCGCAAGTAAACAGAGACAGACATGCATTAAAAAAATAAAAAATAAAACCAAAAACACTTATATCAAGTCAAAATTCTATTTTGATTTTTGACCGCTGTTATTTTTATAGTTGTTATTAATAAAAATAATAATATATTAATATGCACCTCATTTTTAGGACATAAAAATATAATAATTCATAATATGTTTAATCATAGTATAGTATTAATTTTATGTTTGAAGGTTCATTAAATAAATGCGTATTTCGCAATAATGGAATTACCTCATTATATCTATTTAGATTTTTAATAGACGTTTAAGTGGAATTTTTTTAGTACAGTAATTCTATAAGCCACGTGCACATACGTTTTTTTTATTATTTTTATTTTTATGATCGCGTTTGCACGTTTTTTTAGCCCTTTACAATAAAACACTTGCTCCAATTTTTCAAACAATCGCGCACCTGTTGAGTTAGTATATACACAATATATATATAGTATATTCTATACTCGTAGACATATACATATAAAATGCTTAGGCAAATCAGCTATTAATATTGAAACATAAAATTAATTGTGAAAAAATGATCATTATTTCGTACACAAGGTACGGTATGTTATGATATGAATTCATAGTTTTCTTTTATCGTATACATTTACACCCTCAACTCGCAAGAAAGTATGTTATGTATGGAATGAGAATAATTTCCACAGTACCTATGTATTTTTGGTAGAATTTTAATTGAATACTGTTTTAGTAAAAAAATGCATTATGTTTTCTTTTTTAAATTTTCAATCTAGTTATGTTTAATGAAAAAACACTGAATTTTAGGTACTAAAAAATGCAGTTGTTTATTTTTAATATGTAATACGTATAAATTTAAATTTAAAAAAATAATCTGGTACATAAATTATGATTTAATATACATAGGTGGTATATTATTTAATTTTAATTTTATGAATTTCTTTAAACTTAGAATTCAGAAAAAAAGAAATAAATTAAAATATTAATAAACCCTACAGTTGGACAACAAGACATTCGTCATGTAGTCATTAGTTTGGTGTTATGTTATAACAAACTTTAGTTTTAATATTCTAGTGTATTATTCATTCTATGATAGGTACTTATAATGTATATGTTAACTGTGAATATTAAAAAGAATCACATATATCCTATATCAATGAATAATAAATTTGTGTCGTTGATTTATTTGTGCTGTAGTTTTTAAATATGTATTTATATATTTTAATAACTCATGCAATACCGTTTAAGAAAATATAGGTATTAGATAAATAGATAAGTAACGTTAACATATTTTACAGCAATAATATATAAATATTAAATTTGGCGTAGTATAATATATGTTAGAGGAAAAACTCCGAGCAGGGCGAGTTTAAGTTGACACTTTCGTCTTTCCGAATCGTGAAGTCTTACGGTGTAATATTAAACCTATGTGTAGACGTCGACATATTCCATTATTCGTCCTGTCTCTATTCTCTTTGATTGTCCATTAGTTTTATAAGGGGAAGGGTGAATATGGTATATATCACACACATAACAGTATAATAATAAATAATAAAAACCCATTCCCACGAGACTTCAGTGGCCTAGACTTCAATCGTGACCATGTCTGCATTATAATGGTATGTGAGAAAGGGTGTCTTTAGATGCATGAAAAAGCTTGCCAATTTCGAGCCGGTGAAAGGCAGCCAAAGTGAAAGGTACACTAGCTGGTGAAAGACCAGTAGAGTGAGACAGACAGGCATTGCAATCGGACCGGCAACTGTATATATGTGTATAAAAATGTGAAAGGACCTCTCTGTTGGTCGTGAAGGGTGAATGTGTCTCGTGTTTTATTAAAACGTACCTGTAAACGAGAGTGGGTGACTGTGTTTCCGGGTGAATATGACCTTGGCCTGGGCCACCGCGAATCTCCAATCAGTTTGAAACCCCAATATCCTTTTGTCCAATTACCTATTATTTTTATCATTAAAGCTATATTGTGACAAATTATCTAGATGACTATAGGTACTAGACTATTTAGTAGTTTCAGAATATGTTTTTTTTAATTACTAACGATTATCTTATATTATATTATCATTTTGAACAAGGGCAAGACTCATTTTGTTAAAAAAAACCTTTTTTATACCATATTCTTAACTGCTGCAGGTCTTGAAAAGAATTGTTCTATTAATGTGTACACGTGTAGTCGCTCTATTAAGTACTTAAATGTATTCCTTGTTTGTTATAAAAAAAACCCCGATAAAAACTAAAATGGCTTAATCATTTTAATAATGAATATAACCTGCAGTAAGCAAAACAGGTGGTATGAACTATGAATTATAAAATAACTCTACACGCACATTAAAACGCTTACTTATACATAATACCTTAATTTAATTGAGACAATTCAAAATAAATTGACCTTATTGATCTTGTTAGAAATGATTACTTCGACAGAATTATTACTTTTCTGTATAAAAAAAAACGAATAAGAAGTTTTAATGATTAACGTGCCTATACTATGTAAAATAAAAAAAATCCATGTTTCACAAAATATTTTAAAACATTTTGGCTTCTATTCAAATTTACTGGTTTAAGTGGTTATAGATACTGAGCATGCAAAAAAAAAGTAATGATTCAATCTGAATTTGACCCAAAACCGGAATCAATACAAAAAAAAAAAACGATCGAATTGTTGTTTTCTTAACAGCACGTTTTCTTTTAAATAAAAAAAAAATGTTTCATCAAACCATTATGAAGTCAGTCTATAATCGAAAACCTAGATAATAGTGAAAACCTTTACAGCATCACATTGTATAACCCTACAAATACCGTTACTATTCGGTGTGTGCTCAAGACGCTCCTGATACTCAAGTCGATATCGTTGACGTACCTATAATAATATGCTTTTTTATTATGAATATAATATTATATTAGGTATTATGTTTAAATGGAGTAAACTGCAGTACTCGCCACACTAGAAGTCATCCAGTAGTTCAAATGTCCAATCTCTCTAATTACGGATATTTCTCCTGCACGAGTACAACCACTTGCGGCTGTCCATCATATTTCAGTTCTATTACTTCCATAATATTATCGAGATTCAGTCGCGTATACCCATGCGCTTTATTACTTACATAATATTATATATAGACAATATAATAACAATATTCATAATTGTCTCATATTTTTATGCAAATCCGTTTTGAGTTATTACCAGGCAGTCGCAGTCGTGGTCAACGCGATACGAACTTTCTTCGTGAAAAATAATTTAATTTTACCTACCGAAAAAAACGTTTTCCGCCTGCGTTTAGACGTCTCTTACGTAAATGATATTTTAAGGAAAACGAAAACTCGGACTCAATGGCGTGTAAAAACGGGTCACAGATGAGAACCTCCATCCGCGCCATATCTAAAAACCGTATAGCCCGCCATCAGTGACGCAACTTGCCACCGACGCCATTTGTTTATATATATATATATATATATATATATCATGTATCTATAATATATAAATATACAGTCTTTCAACACGCGTGCAAATTTTACACACGCCAATAAAGTCATGTCTTTTGTGTTGATTGGTTATTTTTTTTTTGGTTTTTGACAAACAAAATTGTATATCCGCTGACCTTATTTAGGATCAAGATTAAAATAAAATATGAACAAAAATGTTTTGAATTAATGGGAAATAATAACAACACAATATTGTGTTGTCAACGCAGTATAATATCAGTAAGCACAAATTGCATAATCATGTCATATTGTTTAATTAAATTTTTGGTTTTGAAATAAAACTATAATCACAATTTTAGTTTAATAACAAATTAAAATAATTTAGAAATGTTCATTTAAAAACTTTGATTTTATTTTTCCATTATATTATCTGTATACTATAATAAAATTTGATCTTTGTATAAAATATTATAATTTAATACAAAATATATTAAATGCATATGCGTTTAAAAAAAATTAATATATTATTACACATTCGAGTTTAATAATACAATGTATTGTATTTACAATCGTACATCAGATTATTTATAGAACAAAAATACTTTCTAATGTCAAGGTGAAGGATATAACCTCAAAGATGTGGGAGTTTAATGAATTTAAGGTACTTATATGCATATAATAATATCAAAAAAATGATTGGTTAGTAGTTATTAATTCCATAGTGATACTAAGTGCCAACATTTCATTAACACATACCAAAAAGCTATTTTGGAGTTATTCGGGCAAAGTCGATTTTATTTATTGAGGAAAAACCGAGGGAAAACAATATGTACGCACCTAGTTGAAAACGTAGAAAACTGTATTACCATTTTGTTATAAAAATACTCGGTAATCGTGTAAATGGAAAAGATAAGGAGATCTACTTAAAATTTCTTAGAAGAAAATTAACTCAAAATACGTGTTTTCACATATCGTGGTAATTATCAATAACATATAGCAAATATCAATTGTTTAATTGTTCAATATACTTTTCACTTACGAATCGTTACATAATATATATAATATATACATGTAACACGAACACGGATCTCTTGAACCAGTATGTATATATTATATGGTGATATAACTTGTTCCTTGGATGAATAAGCATTTACCGAACACTTTAAGGATATTGTACAATGTGCAATATACTATGATGCATACGCCTGTAGTACAGGTAAGGGCCCTTCTATATTACTCTGTTGGTATTTATACGTATTTTTTAGAAGATAACAATATTATTTGTTGAAACAAATGGGTATTTGGTGTAATCGCCTGCTAGTATTATAGTGTCTAATTTCCAATTGTTTGCATATATGTCTTCGTTTTTGAAAATATGTCGTTAGTGCGTAGTTTACTGCGCAGTGTTCTGACTACGTAAATAACAACAACAAAAAAGTTTTGTGTATAATATAGGCCTACCTAGCCCGGTGCACGGGCAGAAAAATACTCTTAAAAAACACTTTTAAAAATCGTACAACAAACAATATCACAGGACGCACGTCATAACAGTCTTGTCATCATTCCTGAATATAGTGTATTATACAATCCTGTATATATATAGGTTCCCATACCAGCTGGCTGGCTGTTACTCGACGGTTAAGTAGGTAAATAATTCGAGAATTAAAAATAGCTATGCGACGTTTCTCGAGTGTATAATAATAAATATTACGTATAAGAATCGCGTACGAATACCAACTCATTTATACATACCTATTACCTATACGGTATATCTATATAAACACGACAGTAACAATATGTCACAGCTGGTACAATACGACAGTAAGTTTTCGAACAGACACGAACGAATCTCACCCGACGTTCGGCGGCTGCACCACTAAAATGTAGGTACGCGCGCGCGCGGACGCCGGCGACGGCGGCAGCGGACGCTAACGATATAATAAAAGTAATATCGTTGCCGCTCCTACCCCCACGAATACGTTCGATGCAATTTATCTATAAGAATCTACACGGACGTGATAGATGGGTCGTTGGATAATGATTTCCCATACAATATGTGTACGCGTACCTATTAGGTACACATGTTATATATGTATATATGTATACGTGAGATCCATTAAAAGCGGACCGGACTTGCGTTCGATTTCGTGGATCCCGTCGTCGGCGTTAATGGAACGATTTAATAATATTACGTCTATAGCGCGAGCGGTCGATATATATTTTTGTCTCTTTCGTTTTCGCACGGCGTCGGAGGGCGTACATTATAGGCGAGGAGGTTATATAGACCCCGAAAACCGACGGGGGGCCCCGGGCAAACGAGATAAGAATAAACCGCCGGTCGTTCAGGGGGTGGGGTAGAAATACCGCCGCCGTCGCCTCGGGGGGCTCGGCGGTAGACGACCGGACCGGCGGCGGCGGACATGCCGCGCGAGCGGCACTCCTGGAATGTGGACGGGAATGCGGCCGCCCCGTTGACCCGCGGCCGGTATGCGCCGCGTGCACGGTGCAGAACGCGCGTGCGTGAAAACACCAGTTCTGAATGAACACCGCTCGACTCGCACAGACACGCACGCGCACTTAAATAAATGTATATATATATATTACGTATAAGTAGGTACCTGTATATATGTATAGGTACCTATACAACTAGGTACAGTAATATCGAAATACGTAATATTATATTCGACAGGTGTGAATGACCTAGAGTGACTTCCTTCCGTTCCTCGTTGTTCGTTCACCCCGCTCTCTTGTGTGCGTATTATATATTATTATTATTATTGTATATCCCACCACGTTATGATAATAATCATAATAATAATAATAATAATATATTATGCTCTCGTCGGACGATCATTCGCGTCGCTAAATAAAAAAAACTTGTCCTTGAACGTGTACGCGCGCGCGCGCGGATCACACGATCGCATATCGTTTTACTATGATCGCGGTGTGTGATGTTGTGTATATAATAAGATACACGTTACAAACGTCGTAGGTATAACATGGTGGGCACACATATCATGTATAGGTGGTATATATACACGCGAAAACCACATACTGAGCAATGAGCATTTTATTATTACTGTCTATAACGCTCAATATGATACATAATACGATAATATGTAAACAATAACGACGTTTAGGAGCGAGTGATAACAATAATGTATTCGTGACATTGTTCGACAAACACATATTTTCGTGTTCGCGTTAACACCGCGCGCGTCGGCGACTTGAGCCCGTCCGTGATACGTGTTGTTCGCATCGCGTATAATATACTGCGATATGCGCGTAGTGTGTTTACTATAATATTATGCATAATATTTAGGTTCTTCCCGCGTTAACATATTATGCGGAAACGAACGTATTATTTTGGTTATTGTTCGTTGTTGTAAATCGTGAAAAGTGTCGGAACAGAAAAATGTAGACCGCCACGGCCCCCACGCCGTGAATCGTGATATTGTAATATAGCCATTAAGGTAAATATAATTATGATAATATACGGAGTGGACGTTTTCGGTTGTTTTGCACCGTTTTCCTTACAGGTGCGCACATGTTATAATGAAAATATTATATATTAATATATTTGATTAACATATTTGTCGTTAACTGACCATGTAGAACACGATATTACTATAATACGATGTCATATTAATCGTTGAACATCGTCATCCGTCACTCGGTCTGGATGGTGTGTGAGAGAAGATTTCGTCGGAGGATTTAAGAGTTTAAAACTCTTCTAAGAATTTTCGCGGCGGCATTTTCCAATCAAACGTCCACTTCGAGTAGTTTAATCATTTTAAAGGTCGCTAAAACAAATTACCGCCTTGGATTCGAACAATTGAGAAAGCAAAACCTGTTTTGAGCAAATGGGTTCAACTGCTGATCACTAGACGGGAAAATTGTCGGATACCGGTCAGAATTTGTTCTGTTCTGAATTTTATAACGTCGTATTCTATAGCCTCCATAGACGATGTCTAGACACAGTGACTTTCGTCTTGCCATCATAACGTGACGTTTTCGTAGAATTCCGTAATTTTTAAATCAATTGAAAATATATATTTATTTCCCTTTTAACTATTAACTCGTTACACTCTAATGTTCTCAATACATAAATTGCAGCATTTCTTATTTAATTTAAAACAATTGCAAAACACTGTTCAATAGTGTTTACGTAGATTCCTATTTGATGTACCTATCATTTTATTTACTGAGAAGTTTTGTTTAATAAACGTATAAGCATCTTACCTATTATAATATGTTTGTGTGTGTCCTGGTTCATATGATATTTATTATTCATAAAATATTGCAATTATATTATATACATCACGCGTCGATCGTAATAATATTATTATCAATTAAAATGCATACTATACACATTACTTGTATAAGACATCTCTAATCAGCACACTAATATTGCAATTATAAAATCTTATGGCTTCGTATAATAAGTACCTATACCTGCGTCAGAAAGCTTATAACACGAAACTGCGAGAAGGCATAATAATAACAGTTAACATTACTATACTGATGCAGCTAACATCTTAAAAACGACTATTGAACACAAGATTATTACTTACCTGTAGTAATTACATCTTTAGAAGTTAATGAATTACAGTTATACGTTATAACTATCAGTGTAGAGTGTAGACTGATATTTTTTAATATTTTTTTTCCCCTCATTCGTTGACTAATTATAGAAATTGTATGTCTTGTTTACTGTGTGAAACGCATCTTATACTACTATGGATGTCTAAGTATAATACAGCTAATTGCATAATTAAATCGTTTTACCGGTAACATACTTACTTCACGCACTGTTAAAGCTGTTATCAGAAAAAAAAAAACAATTTATTTCCTTTTTAATTCAAGATAATCACAACTCATAGTCTGCAGAAAAAGGTATATGCAACACTTCGTTAGAAGATGACATATAAATTATTACTACCTAACATTAAAATTATATTGTACCTTCTACGCATAACTTCATAAGCCAATTTCAACGAGTATATTACGTAAAATACAATATTTTATTTTAAGCCAAAATGGATAAAACATATTATTATGTAAATTTAATAACGTTAATGTTGTCTGACGGTGATTCCTACATTGTATTTCAAAATTCTTATAAAAAATGTACTATTGCCATTTACCGTCCTTTAAATTTAAAAATAAAATGCAAATTTAAATATGCACCGAAGACTGAGGGATACTAATCACACACGAAAAAAATTAATATATTATAAGTATATTAAATTATGACTGGAACCGGTAATGGTAATGTACAAAATATAAATGATACTTGTATAAGTATTCACGTTGAATAATCCGGTTATATGAACAAATTCTGGTACATTCTCCTTGGAACTTATTAGTAGGTATATTATTAGCTAAATTATTTGTTAAAATGCCACAAATTATACATGAGAAGTCGATATAATTTTATTTCCAATACTGTATTTATACTTACGAGTAGTACTATAATCAAACCACTTGTTTCAAACGTTTTTATATTCATTTATTTGGTTCCATATATTTGTTGCACTTATTAATTTTTATTTTATATAATTTAAAATTAAGTGGTACCTGTGTATTTTTATTGATTTCTTTTATCATTAGTAAACTGTATTTAAAATTTCATAAAGACCAACTTATTATCAAACAGATAACTTTCCATTTTAATTATTTGCTCATAATATATATTATATTTTAGATATCAACTTGATTATTATTTATTACGATTACAATAAGTATAATTTTCTCACGGCGTGGATTGCATACAATATAAAATAAACCAATTATAATTATTTTACAACTAACAAATTGAATAAATAACGATTATAATTTATAATATAAAGTACCTAGGTATTAACCTATATTATAATAATATTGCACTTAAGTATAACTTTAATTCAACTTTAACAATTCCTATAAACATTCTGTAACCAAATATTATACTAATAAACATTTCAAAAATTCATTTTGAATATTTTTATTAGATATTCTCCAATGTTTAATTGAGTGGAGAATTACATTTATTTTTATTTCATAGAGGTAATGTTTTAATTTAAGCTAATGTATTCCTATAGTTATTCAGTTTTAACATTAATTTTCTGGATAGGTATAGCTAATATGTACTGAAACGCCTTAAACTAAAAAACAGATAATTTCCGTTCAACTCATCAAGTGGAATATAAAAAAAAAAAAATCAATTTTATATAATTCATGTACCAACTATTATTAATGATAATTTTTTAGACTACGTTGAGATGTAAATTATAATACCTATATATTTTATTCCAAGGAAAAAATATTTTGTTTTTGCTGATTAAAAACATAACACAAACACCCGAAAGATTTTCGTGTGCATAATACGTACCTACCTACTTGTAATAAATATTCAGCAGCGGTTGGTTTGCAACCTATCATTAAACGTCCGCCCGCATATTATATTTTTTAACCCATCGAAAATATTGTGGCCACCGAGGTAGGTAACGGACAACGGTAAACCCGCTTGGTTTCCGGCAGCAGACAAAATTGGATTTTTTCGAAACAAAACTTTTTTTTTTTAGATGTCTTTAATTAACGCGTTTAGAGTGCTGTTATACGACGTTTGATAAAAATCCGTACGGTACATCCGTGATTAATTCAAACATTAAAACTATAATTGCAACACCCGTTCATAAAATAATATATAGCATATTGCACATAATTAATATATATTATGTGTTTATATGCGGGGTGATAAACCTTCAGCACGAAATGTCTATTTGCTTATGATAATTAATAATTAAAAAAAAAAAAAACACACACATTGGTTAGGTACATATAAGAATAAAAACGAATATTTTTCTATGCAATGTAGTACGTTATTATAGTAATAACTATAACAACTATGTTTGTAGAAGTTTTATTGTTACTTTTTTTTGTCCTCCGTAAAATAATTAAGTATCGATATGATACCGACAAAATCGACTGTGCGCTACCAAACAAATAGTATTAAATAAAACGCATTATTTAAAATTGAGTACCTATATACAAACACAAAATAATAATGATTGTAACTTATCAAATGTGAATTAATTTATGTCAGGAAGCATAGATTTGTCAATTATTAATGACAATAGTTGCTTATAATATAATAATATATAGATAACGATAAGTGCATTATTATTATTATTGTTATTGTTGTTTAAGTGAATATACAGACAGGTTGTAGCTGCTATAGGTTGTAGGTGGGTATATAGGACTACTGATAATTATTAGTACAGTTTACAGACATACACGCGGTGTACTTCAATTGTATGCTGCATATGCAATAAACATACATATTTAATTTATATAACAGCACTCTAATATTCCGAGAGTATTTAATGGCCTAGCCCAGTTAACCATAAAGTTGACTATGCTCATTATTTCGAAATCTTTTTTGTCACTTTTTTAAAATTATTTTTTACATAATTTGATGCAAAAAACATTTTTGAATAGCGGTGTAGTAATCTAACACAATAACCTACCCCAATTAAACACTCTACTCTGCTCATTAAAACTTTAAATAGATATCTACCTACTTATATGTACTTAACTTATTAACTATATGCCCGTTCGAAATTTGATTTTTATTTATCAAAATACTATACGAAAAATATTCTGAATATAAGATACAAAATATATGTTGTCTTAAAAAAAAATTAAATTACTTCAAAAATTATAATGATACATTTTTTTTCAAAAACGTTGTTTTGCAATGACATCAATAACTATGTAAAAAAAAAATATTTTTCAAAATAATAAATGTATGAATGTATGGACCATCTTGTATATTATAATACTGCAGTATACTATAACATGTTTCTTACATGATTTAACTATATTAATTTATATATCTGTCCTTATCTATATAGATACGTAGCTATATAACTTCTATATTATATAATCAAAGTTACTTTTTGTAATTATTTTAGTTTATATATATAATAATATGTAGTCAAGTGTAACAATGGACTAATTAAAAATTAAACATTTTAACCTGTTTATTCGAAGAAAATTGGCTACAATAGTGTGTATAGGTACTTTACTGTTTCGTGGCTTATCTTTTTATTAAGTACGTATCTATGTACATATAATATACCAGCTGTATTGGTTTTATATGATCTAAGAACACATCAATTGTATTATCAGCTGTAGGTATATGATTTGGTGAGCTAATTTCATAAAATATATTTACTTACATACAAAGCAAAAAACCTTGTCGATTATAATAAGAGAAAGATTCAGAAATTAATTTTAATTAAAAATATATATATATTATGTACTTACAATTCTACAAATAACTGAATTAAAGGCAAGACGCCTTTTAACTCTTGCCGTTATCATGATACATCATCCGTGTTTGCCGTTTGGTATCTTTCTTAATTTGAAACAATTTAAATCAAAGTTTTAATGATTTGATATTTTTTTGTATGAAAATCCTGTTGCAGAAATATTCTACACAGCGATTATTGCTCATATACTTAGTCATAATATATTATATAGTTTATGCCAAATCAAATATTATTTTTGTATATCATACTCAATCGTTATACAATATACATGATTCAATAATTGTATTGTTCATCGTGATGCGCACACACAATACAGGTATAGGTGCATCATAACTATTGCATATTATACGATATACCTAAGCGTAAAAGTATAAGCGCGTACGATATGTTATAATATTCGATATTAATAATATGTGTTTGCGATTAAAAAGTAAAAACCATAGCACGACCGATGAATAAATGAGTACTCATATATTATATTTTATAATATGACACGTTGATATCGGTGTACGTATAGCATATTATTACGCATGTAGGCATGCATGTAACCAACGGCGTGTATAATATAATATGAAACATTATGTCGACAAATCTCCGTCGACGGCGCGCGACGGTCGTATTTCAAAAAAAAAAAAAAATCTCGCATATTGTTTTTCACTATCGGTGCTACCGTATACCGTATTATAACCATAGGTATAAATACCATTATATATTCTTTTTCACCTGATCGTTTCCTGGACAGCGCGCTTACACGCGGATCATGTTTTTGCCGTTTTTATGTTATACCTATGCGTATGACGCGTGCGTGTTTTATACGATTTGATCCTCTTCTGGAACGAATTCCCGTTACGCAGGATATCAAAACCTTTACGTATGTATAGAGTAGCACGCGGTGATAACAACACATTACTACCGGTTCTGCTTCCGTTACGGATAAGGCGACCGACTGAATAAAAAAAAAAAAATGATTAAAAAAATAATAAACGAATGAAAAATAAGAAACGCCATCGCTGTGTGCATAAAACAATACCGGATATGATACTTAAATAATATACAATATTATAAACGCTCCTCAACCCCGTGCCGATACTGCGCAGCCAACGCGCCAGGAACTCTTTACAAATTCAATTACGTCTTATTATTATTATTTATTATTACCAACTGCAGTATGTGATGTATATGGTACTTATATAGAATAGACATCGTCGTCATTCGCATAGGTAATATTTATCGTTACCGAATGATATTATATCCGTAACAAAAATGGTGTCATGGTGAGTATTGGCGACTTTACGAATGGGGTGTATAATATTCACTATTTTATCTCCCACCCTTATACATGACATTTTCAAAATGAATGTATTAATTATCGTTTGTTGTGTTGCATCAATAACGAAATCAGTCAGTCTCAACTGACAATATGATAATGAATACGTTTTGTACCGCGTACTGTCCCATATTTTATCACTAGAAACTATTAATTGCAAGTCGCAACTTTAACATTATATAATATCCCAATTTAATTAATACTTTATTTACAGACAGTACTAATAACAGACTGACCTTATATTTTAACGGCACCAAAAAGTATCTATATAGACATTAGACATAAAGCCCAATGAAATTATACATGATTAAGTTTCAAAAAATATAAGACTGTAAAGTCAATATTAAAAACATAAACTGATAAAAGGTATTACCAATATACGTAAGTATACCTATTTACGGATGTACGTAATTCAGCCCGCGTATTTCGACGTCATCGAACCGTGTCTATAATATTATGTACAAAGCTTAAAGTTCCGATTTTTAAACGGACGCAATGTAGCATAATATTATATATTGTTTAAACCTACGCCGCGTGCGCGCGCGCACACAAACATACGCGTTAAACATAATATAATATGATATATTCGCCGCAACCGTGCATGCTCGCACCACCCACGTCACACGGTACTTGTTGACAATATTTGCATAGGTGCCAAAAATATGTTTTCCGTTTTTTTATCCTCTGTTCGCGAACATTTTATACCTACATGGCTACATAATAATATTTAAATGTGCTGGTATATATTTGCGTATTTCAATGATATTATCCTCGCGTGATCCGATATTCCGATCGATCGCATTCATCTTCTAAAATCATGGATTGTAATATTATGTTATATGCTAAAAGTGCTTTACTAATTACCATAATGCGTACCTATTAATATATTTTAATGTATTAAATTATAACGCGTAAAATATTAAGCCTTTTTAATATGTTATCATCACTCGCTTTCGACGTAACAAGGCTCGATCGATTCCATATTCCCTTCCATATTTTGCCATAACCACCATAAAGTAATTCTAGTCCTAAAAAAAAAGTAAAGTAAAAATTGTTAAAAAAAAATAGCTAAGTAAAAAATTCTCACACAAGTTTGAAATTTGAAAAACTATCTTAGTATGAATTATTTTAGAAACCCTCGATGAACGGTCCTTTTTGTGCACTTATGATAAGATCCACAATGATGCAGAATAGATTTATTTATTCTTTTATATTTTGAATCGGTATCAAAAGAGATTTATCAAATAAAGTTGAAAGCAACTTTATATTTTTAAAAACTTTTTCATCAAATATGGACACGCATTGATTTGTAATTAATTATATACCTAATTTCTCACCATTAATTAAATTAGTTAAAAAGTATCGAGCTTAAAAGTGTTATTATTTATTTTTGTTTAAATAATTTTGGTAATCATTTGAGTCAAATAATTTAGAATAATAATCATAACTCATAAAAGTGTGTGGTGGTCACTGGTGAAGATTTATAAGACGTTGTTACGGTGCAAGGCTCTAGCAGTCTACCCACTGCACTTAGTAGTATAACTTAAAAATCCTAGTTCGCCGAATTCCATGTATCAATCCACTTACTCGATAACAGTTAATATGGTGGGCAAGACTTTGGTGTTTTAAAACAGTGGTTATAGGGGGTGCTGAATTAGAGATTGGGGTGCTAAAGCCTATGTACCAAATTATCATATACATATTTTTTTGAACCGGCGTGAACGCGTCCGCAGTTCCGTCCTAAAGGGAAATGTCCTAGATTCTCGCATTCCGTTTTACGTATACATTTTTATGTGATGTGTGTAGACTCTACACTTTACAGACTGTAGAGCGTTGAATATTATAATGTATTATACATTTATATGGACTTACGGAGAATCGTATAGAATATCGACATTTTGATAAATACCATATCGCCGTATAATTTACGACGATAATGCGTGCGTGGTTAACTAGGTATATGGGATTTTTGCATTTCTAATAAACGCCGCTGCCGCTGCACTGCTATTTGAAGGTAACTGTAATAGCGGACGCCGCGCCGCCGACATCGCGGTCGCTATAGGAAACGGTTTGTGCCCGGAGAAAGGCAAAGAACCGGTTAATCGAGTGAGTGAATATTTGGCAAGGGCGTGGCTTAGAGTCATGTACATACTGTACATATTATATACAATACAGCTAATATTATATTGTATATAGACTTGAGTATAATGTACATGATATATATTTATATGATTATATTATATATATTAATATATATTTAGATATACAATTTAGTAACATACGTATATAATATGTAAAATATAAAAAATATATATTCAACAATAGTGGGCGTGCGCTGATACATATTTCTCTTGGTCTATAATATAGAATAGGTACAGTGGTGGTTATTGGCGGCACACGGTGAAAGTATATACACACACACACAAACATATTATACCTATACCTAGCAACAATAATGTAATAAATGTATTGTACCTGTGTGAGCGCACGATCAAACGTCGCGACCATGGTGTAGGTGTACCGCGAGAAGAGAGTGGAGAAAGGCCAGACGAGTGCAGGCGGATGCATTTTACCTGAATGTATTTATTATATTTTTTTAAATATTCATGGCACATTTCTCGCCACCACCGCCGCCGCCGCCGCAAATATCGTTATTAACTGAAATCGTGTATCCCAAAAGTAATCGCTCTTTAAATGCATATATATTTTATGCCCATATATACTTATAACAGTACACTCTACGTTAATATTTTCACAGTGGAGTGTTGATTAATTGTGTTGATTACCTATATATGTAGTATTCTTGTATACAGTGTACAGTAAATGATATATTAGTAATATACTTACTATTATTATTATTTTATTTTTGACGCGGCTTATAATGTATTCGAATTTTTTCAATAATACAATATTATGTAGCTTGTGCTTCGAGTATTCGAGCTCAGGATTTGGTCTTTAAAGGGTATTTGTACAATATTTGTATAAGCCTCGAGATGACTCCGCCTGTCCACCTTATATATAGGTATAATGTATGTATATTATATAATAAGATAATATATACGATGGACGTAGTGTGTCAAACCGTTTTTTCACATCACTTCAGTCTTCCCGTGACTATTAAACAGGAAAAATGTCATGAATATAACGTATTAATATGTACGTAGTGCGAACGTGGTTAGTATGTATAGGCCCCACGTTCAATACAGTAAAGCCAATAAAACCCAAGAAGGTAATGAAGTTTCGAGTATAGTAAAATATGTATTCGTTTGATATTCATCGACATGGACATGGAAGAATTCCAAACTCTGTTGGATGCCAATTAATGCGAAGCTCAGTAGAGATTATTTCATACCAAATATTATCATTTATCACATTATCTTTTTCTTTTTTTTATACAACGCTATTTAAAACTTGTAAAATATCGAGGACATCACTAAAAAAAAATGCTTAATGTATTTCAATGGTTACAATAAAAAAAAATAATAATCAGAATTATACATATGTTGCGTTGTATATATTAATTATATTATAATATATAGCGTAATACATAAACTTATATTTTATTTAGTTGTTGAAAACAGGCGAGAGAATATTGTATAAGAGCCTATAATAAATTCAAAAAACTAGTTTTTCACTTTGTGCGGTTAAGCAAAATATTTTATATAGGAGGTATATACTTATTTACACATAATTTCAACTGCAAACAAGATAAACGAAAATCAAATAGCATTAAATTTGGAAACTCACGACTTCTTGTCCTCTGCAGTCTGCAGGGTCATTTAAATCATTCGTTATGACAAAAGTAGGTAACTTATAAATGCGTAAAAGTGCCAGTATATATATTTTACCTATATATTATATTATGCGTTTTATACGTTGAAGTAATATCTTAACTGATTACTGTTTACAGACTAAACGCAATTTCAATTACCATAGTAATATATTATAATCTGTTGGCCATTGAAGATTATTTGACTATTTAGATTTGTATTTGTACTTAATTGTCACATTATGACACATATTCCCTCATCATAGATAAGAGAGTATAAATTAAAATATTATAATGGTTTAAGTATTTAATAATTTTTAGGCAGTAATTAAAGAGGCCAGGCAACAATATATATATACAAGAAATATAATATTATGTTTAAAAACATGAAAATGCTTTTAATTTCATAATTAAATTAGAACAATTATTATTATTTTTTTTTTATTAGGTTTTAAGGCTTCGATGACTGAGGTCATTAGCCTGTAAGGTTGGTGGGGTTGGTACGGTCGGTTAGGAACACGTGCATGTGTGGCAAGGTTTTTGCGCACTACGAACCCGGGTGGTCACCCATCTGAGAACTAGTGGCAGCGGCCGTTGCTTACTCTCAATCACGTCTCGTGATTGATTTCAGCCACTGCGCCACGCAACAATTATTATTATATGATGATCCACCATAATGTTTATGCTTATGACTTATGGATTTATGATATAGGTAGGGGCACACTTCCGAATGATTATTAAGTATGAATGTAAAGCTAAAATAATGTGCTCTGAGATGTTGATTTAACTTCCTGACTGTAAAATATTATCGTGTTGTTTTCAAAATACGCACATGGCCAATTTGTAAATATGACGCGATAATATTTTCAAAACACCAAAACACCATAGTAAAGTTATCATATACGGATTTTTAAAACTATTAATTTTATAGCTATGTAGTATATATATATTGACTTATTTAAAATGCGTTGTTTACTTTTCATCGACAAAATGTATGATATTATTTTTTCTATGCGGTCGACTCTGATCTGTTTACGTCAAAATATATGTACTTAAGTTGTGACATGTTCATGTCCAAACATCACGTACGGTTTTCTGTAAGGGGTATTATTGATTATTAAACGTTAAACGACCTCAATAATAATATAAACAAATGATTGTTATATTATATCCACAAAATATGCATGTAAGTGTTTCTGTATAACTATTGATGACATACATTCGAGTGGGCGTCACGTCATATGCATCGGATGTCAAATTAACTATACCGACAAATTATTTGAAGTTGTCCAATCATGATCATTATTCGATTACGGTGGTCGTAAAATGTCGCCGGAGGTGCAGCAGCACTCGTTCACGCGTGTCTAGCGAAAATTTCTCCACTTTCTTGGGTGATAAATAATAACAATATCGAACGTAACTTTATAACATGCGTCGGTATGTTATATTATACGAATGACCTTATATAGGAATTAAAAAAAAAAAAAACTTAACGCGATCGAGAATGTCACATCAATCATTTAATATAATATATTATTATAAATTATAATATTATACGCGTGTCTCACATATTTTATTTTATTCTATCTCTCCGACCCAATCGTATAGGTACTTACTTAAAACGCGATTAACCCCACTATGATAATAATTAATAGGTATAATATAATATTATGATATTTTATGTGCACGACAATTTTTAACATCAGCGTTTGTGTTCCGCAGGATATTACCGACGCGCTGAGAGGCACAGAAGACACGTCCGATTGGCTGATCGGTGGAAACGGCCGGTCGAATTCTCACGTGGTACTGCACGACCGTCTGATAACCGATGCGGTGATGTTTAATGCCCCTATCAAGGCCGAACACTCGTATTGTACCACGCACGGGTCTAGCGAATCGCTGGACGCTATAGGTGAGTCACGTCGCCGCGCATCATTCGTCGCCGGGTTTCGTAACTCGCCATATAAATATAAAATATAATATATAAGCTCGGCGTAAATGGCGCATTCTTCGCCGCATTCCAGCAATACTCTGTACCGTGGAACAATATAATAATAATAATAATATAATGTAATGCACTCGTCGCGTATGGTGCGAGAAGAACCGTGAACCGCTTTTGGCGAAGAGGGGGCATCGGCCGTGAGTCATGGAAGACAAAACCCGTTACGTGTTCCACTAAAAGAAAATGGTCATTTGTTTAATACATTTAAAAATTATATACCTATACATCGTGATGGGCCACTAGAAATATTCCTCAAAGAACGTTCCCGGAAACAAGGAATATTCCCCTATATCATGTGAATATTCCTTAAAAAAAAGTTAATCGATACGAATAGATAGTAGGCACTTACCTATTAGGAAAACGGTATTTCATTTCAAATCTCGATAACCTGTCATAGTGTCATCGTTAAAAGTCTTCCTATTCTCATATATAATCTTGTTGTGCATTATAAATTATTCTATTTGTGCATTATCTATTTGTCATTCATTTAATTTATATAACTATAAGTTAAGTATTAAAAATATGTAAAATCAAATATGAATAACATGAACAATATATACTTAGGCATATTATAGGTAATTACAAATTATAATTTCCTGATAAATTACCAGTCTTAGGAATATTTTAGGGTAATTTGCTTATCACTATACTTATACACGGGTTATACACACAGGCGTATACACACATCGCATTATGTAATAGGTAGTTATACTAGTAAAAAATTAATTATTGGATGCTTGGAGTATGCGTAGGTATTATTATAATATGTCAATATATCATACATTAATTTGATAGTAACTTAACAGGTTGACCGCCACGAACCCCTTTTTGGGCTCCCACTAGTTTACTCTCGTACACCACGGGGATTTTTCATTGGTTTACTTGGAAACAGTATTGACGATTTAAACAAAAATTGATAAAAAAAAAATCTAATAATGATACCTGCAACCTTGTTATACTATCAGAAAGTGGCAATACAGTACATTTTAAATCCGGCTAGATAATACTGATTATTGTGACTCTAAACGAACTCTTGCTGAAAATCGATTTCAGTGAGACCCCGATCAGTGGGATCTCAATTGTCAATCCTAGTAATATTTTCGAGAACCTAAATAGATTCTCAAAATTGATTTAAGAAGTAACTTGAAAAAAAACCCGTGGCTGTCAACCTGTTAATTAGGTATAATACGTGTGCGATGTCGCCAAAATGCATAGAACCGAATTGTCGGGGTGGATGTATGCAATGTATAACAACGAATAACCCTTCTCTAGTAACCTTTTAGTTTTGCACACCGATTTCTGAATTGACACAGAAAAAAAATAATATGTAATTATTTTATCGAATATTCATAGCGTTGACGTTTTTTTTTATGGAAATGTCACAAGTTTTATACGGACTGTCATAAATATAAATATAAAATATCATACATCTGGTGTAGTATAGATGTTTAACCGAATATCACAACAGCAGTAGCTGTTTTTTTTTTAAAAAAAAAAGTAAATATTAACCTGATTTATTTAATTCTATATAGGTAAAAAAATTAAAATTATTATTGTTACCTACCTAAATAATATTTTTTGACAATTTCTCTCGTATAAGTATAGATATGCCCTTTTTAAGTTTAAATGTATTGGATTGAACCACAATGGCCTATCACAATTTTTTTCAATTATAAAAAAGTACATAAAAAAAAAAATAAACAAAAAAAGTACAATGTATAACACAACTTTTTCATTGTTAATTATGGTTATAAACATTTTTTAGATTTGGACGAAGATAGCAGTCAGGACGGAACTTGTAAGCTAACGTTTGATGAAGTGAGATGCGATCGTACCGGTAACATTGAAATGATTAGTATCAAAGAGGACACGACTTCAATAAAAGACGAACCGATGAGTGACCAGGAATATGTTGAGACTTCCTCTTGCCCTCCATCACCATGTTCTGCATCTGACGATACGCCCAGACATTACGGCAAGGTAATATTAATAGCTATGGCAGATTTATTGCAATAGGTTTAAATCTATTTTTTAATTGGACTTATTAATGTATTCCGAAAACAAACCATTAATTTTTATGGTTGTTATTACTTATTTTTATTCAAACAAAAATTTAAAAGATTAAAATTATTTATTTTTAAAGTTATAATTCAATAAGTTATAACTTAAATATTAACATTTTCAATTAGTTGAAAATATTTTTTTTTGATATTTCATATTATAGGTATTACACTATTAGATAGTGCAGTCCACACAGTCCATACAGAATGTTTATTATTTAAAAAACTGTTCTATTAATGTAATAATAAAATGTGATGTACATATTAAGTAGTTATAATAAATAAAAGTCTGCATATAAATACTAGGAACATATTAGCTATAGACTATAACATCATTGGCTATGGTTTTAACATAATAACCTTACATACAATTTTCAATAAAAGTGAAAACATACGATAATATATTAAATAGGTATTAATATAATGTAAGAAAAATTAATATTGATTGTTTGGAGATTTACATAAAAATAACTTAAAAATAAAAGTTAGGTACAGAAATATTTTTCAAAGTTTTTATTTAAATATTTTTAGTAATTAGATTTCCCCCTTAATCAATTTATAACCTTTGTTGATTTTAATAACAAACAATACGTTTGGTATGCTTGAATGATGATGATTATTTCGTTATCTCAAACATTAGAGTTCATTGATAATTTAAAAATTTAATATATTTGTATAACTGTAAATACGTTGGTCCTATATGCATTTTGAAAAATAAAATGTGGAATACTTTCAAAGAGAAACTAAAAATATTGGGATGCTATATATTGAATGTAATTAGGTATTGCAAATACCTAATAGTTCTAAGAAAAATCATTAAAAAAAGAGAATGTGATGGATATATTTACGTTTTTTTTTATACACCTATTTATAAATCTATATTAGTTTTTATTTACATGTAATGGCTCCCATTACTGTAGCTACAATAAATAATATACGATGATGACGTTATATTGTTTCCTGATGTTTGAGAGATCAGTATTTATTTAACCGTAGAAAAAGTATAATTTGCTTAATGCTTAATAAGACCTATCAGTTGGGCGAGTTTATTTATATTATATGATACAATAAAAATCAATTTTTCAGCTATAATCGGCAAGACTAAACAATATTTATAAACGTTTTTCTCGTTATTGTAACATACCGTACAAATTTAATAGCAACTATGTATATTGTATAGTGTGTTACTAATGGAGTTTTCATTTTAAATTACTTACTGTGCATAAATATTATTAAATGTATAATATTATTTGGCACTCACTGGTGAGTAATAGAAAAATGACACTACCGGATAAAATAAAGGTGAATAATTACTAAAGAAAAGTATAAATATAAAAAAATTCAAGAATATTATAGTGGCTAATTAACTAACATTAAGTATAGTATACAATATAAAATATTTTTAAAATAACAACTAAATTAAGTTTTTAAATTATATTTAAATATTATTGTTGTGAAACATAGGGACGATTAAGTCGGAATCTAAATGATTAACTAGAGTAATTAGTTATTGGGTTTATTGTTTTATTATATTTCTTGAAATATCGTTTGTATACTTCATAGTATGTTGATAAAATTAACATTAAATAAAAACAAACTAATAATTTAATCGCCAATTTATTAGTTTTTAATTTTAATTATTTATGACATTATAAATATATATATTTTTTATTGAGCTTAAGCCCGGCAACTATGGCCATTAGATGTTTTTTTTGTTTGTTGAGAGGTGGAACGGTTGGAACGGTTAATTGAAACACGTTCGTATATGTGGTAAGGATTTGTAGCTAAAAATCCCGGGCGGTCATCCATCCGGCAGCTAGAACAACTGGCCGATATGTACACTTAGAGCATTTCCGCAGTTGAATGTACTGATCACGCTACACCAAGCCACATTATAAATATATATATATATTTCAATGTAATACACATAATATCATATTTTATTACTTTGATGGGTTCAATGTTTGTTAGTTTAAGTAAATCATAAAATAAAAATATTTAGCTTGTGAAATATTTAGTATTTTAATAACATACTAATATCTTAACACGTTGATAAATATTACTATACATAATTCTATATTATGTATATTATATTAACGTGAACTTAATTTAACATGACGCATCTATATTAAATTATTTACCACTCTAAAGCAATTTTCGCTAAATTATAGACAGATATAAATTATTCTTCTTTAAGAAGAATATCCTTTTAAAATAACAAAATTAATTATTTTCTATACTTACTTAGGTTTAATAAAAATGCATTTCTAAATTGTAGATTTAAATTTAACTGCCAGTTACAGATTTCTTTGGCAAAGACTCAATATAGTAAAAATAAAGTAAAGTAAAGAAGTATACAAAAATTAAAAATTAAAAAGCTTAAAATATGTCAAGATTGTAACACGTCATTGTAAATCCAATACATTCATCGATACATGCAGAATCTAAAATCATTCTGCATACACGTTTTCACTGTGCATAATATATTACAATTTATCTCCTTGAATATGTAGGTATTGTTACATAATTCTTATACGAGTACTTATAATAATGGTAAAATATATTACTTTCGATATAAACATTACAATAAATGTTCGTCCTTTTACCCGTTTAATCTGCACCACACTACCATAGTCGTTTAATATTTTAATGGCGAATGGAGATGTTTGTAAAAAATTCACCATATTACCTACCTTATATAATAAAATATATTTTAAAATATTACAGGTACAGAAAACCAGTTACAAAGAACCCACCACGGTCGTATTGACCTCCAGAGCTTTCCTCAACCAACCGCACAGATTAATCGTCCCAAACTTCGGTCTGAAAATGGATGGCACAGGTAATACCACAATGACATAAATTATATATTATACAAATAATATATCTACATTACAATACAATGTATCGAACTACACTCTGCATTTGTATAGTGGCCCTGGTATAATGGTAACACGTAATAATACACAGGAGATAAACATATACTCCCGCGGGGGCGAGGACCATGTTCCCATAACCATCTTTTATACACTGCACACACAAGAGCGAAATAATATTTTATATCTTATACGAACTGGTATACATATTACACGTATTTACCTGGTGCTCTCGTTTGTGGCCCCTCTGTAGGTTTTTCACTGCCACCCACGCCACCTTCGTCCACGTCCAGCGATAGCGAGGGCGGTAACGTATCACCGCACCACCGATCGTCGCCCACACGGCGGTTATTCCTGTCGACGATGTCGCCGTCGTCCTCGTCGTCCTCGTCGTTAGCTGCCGCCTCCGCCACCATCACCAGCAGCCGGCAGCCTATACAGACGCCTTTGATCAGCTGTCAGCCGAAAGGTTCTACTGGCGCACTGACGCTCACGGAAGAGGAGAAACGCACCCTGCTGGCCGAAGGCTACCCGATACCTACCAGGTTGCCATTAACCAAGGCCGAGGAAAAGTCGTTAAAGAAAATCCGAAGGAAAATTAAAAATAAGGTAAATCATAATTTCAAATGCTATACCACCGCACCAGAGTATTATAATATTTCTGCAGTGTCACAGTTTTCACGTCCGATTCGTTTCAACAATATATTTTTGACTATAATACCGTAATTTATTTGCTCAGATATCGGCGCAAGAGAGCCGACGCAAGAAGAAGGAATACATGGATACTTTGGAGAGGAAGGTGGATATTCTCGTCTCCGAAAATTGCGAGTACAAAAAGAAAATTGTCAATCTTGAAGAGAGTAATGGGTCCCTAGTCCAGCAACTGCAAAAGTTGCAAAAATTACTAGGGCTACAAGCAACTCACATCGTAAGTTTAAAACTTATTTTGTAACCGTCTTTATTGTTGTAGGTATCTATAAATTAAATACCCGTTAAACGGAGTGTCCTTGGTAGTTGGTACCATTTGCTGCTCGTGTGGTCACTTTTTACGTAATTTCATCAGGCGTATCGTATAGGCAATATAGGTGCATATATGCGTTGATTCATCTTTATTTGTTGACGACGAGTAAAATACTAGTATTTATAACCAATGATACTACAAATGATCGCATACTTCAATTTTTAAATATAATTTCGTTACAAAACTAGTCTTAAAATATCGTTTTTAATGAATACTGTAAGCATATCTCAGTGATATTGAATTGTATTCATTACGAACATTTTAATTTGGGCTTTGTTACTATGCCACGACAATCAATATTCATAACATAGTAGTATAATACGTATATATGTGTGTATGTATAAACAATGCTTCTACTTAGAATACTACTAAAATATTAAAATAATTTATGCTATTTGTATTTCAGAGTCAGCAACTGAAGACCAAATAATTACAAACTTACTAGTGGGGTAAAAACTGTACATAACGACCAATGGTAAGTAATTGAATTATACGATAGATAATAACTCATATAATTATTATTATATTATTTAAATGGTATTCTGAACTAAAGTCAAAGTTATATTCCACTAACGCCATCTACTATTCTGGCAACGTTCTAAACTATTGGTATATTTTTTTACCCAGAGAGGTCAATTTCCTAATATTCTATATGATCAGTTTTTGTATGCCATGTACTGTGTTGTCGCACAATAATCACATCCATAATATTATAGTGTCCTTGGGCGAGCATACGTTTCACTCCACTGACTATCATAATTTTTTATTATACAGATGCAGCGTTAAAATAATAGCAATTACGAGTACTGTTATTTTATGTTAATTTATTTTTTTTTTGTTTTCAGGTGCAAATACAATATGTTTAAGAGTTTTAGTTAAATGTCGACAGCTAGTCCATGATGTGACTAAAAGCGCTTCTGCGAGTATTCATATTTAACTGTAACACTGCATGAATATGATGATAACATTGACTTAAATACGCAGACAATATACTCGCAACGATACAAAATACAATTATTTATTTTTGATGTACGGCCAATATTTTTAATACAGAATTTTTATTCACGGCTGATAGAATTTATGAAATAATATGAAATGCAAATCACATTTATGTCTATACATGATAAACGTATTATTATATTCTGTAAGAAAAAAACGACTGATGAAATAAACACCAATATTATCGGATAAAAGTGATGTTTTTGATGCGCATAAGTGCATCATAATAAATCAAAAATAATTACCTTTTAATCTCATTATTACTCGTTGTAAGTGCCAAAATTATAATTATATACAATTGTGTGTACATATTTTTAAAAATCGCTTGTATCTGTGCCCGCCACATATATATGCTATACAGACGTTATATTTTGTCTATGTTATATATTTATAAATCGATAAACAAACAATAATGTTAAGGATCGTTTTCCTAGAGTATTAATAAAATAAATTTATTATACAATTTTTTTGTTTGTACCTAAGTTTATTAATTAAATCAATTATATTATATCGAATTGTACATAGTATATTTTATACATTTGATTCAATTTTGTTGTTAACTTAAAATATATATTTTCTAGTTAAATTAGTTAAATTTTAAATATTATTACATTACAAACAAATAATGAATTATTTTGTTTTAGAAAAATATTTTTGTATAAAAGACATATTATATATTAAATTATGTGCAATTTTTTAGCAGATTCCCATTAGCACGTAAAATTATTATTTTATGTTATAGTGTATAACACTTGTTTTTTATTATTATTATTATTATTATTATTGGGGTAGCACGTACGTTATATGTTTATGTATTCTCAGTTGTCCCAAGTTACGTTTGGTCCTTTGTTTTATTTGTAAATATTGAAGGGAAATTATAATTGACCAAACATTGTGCTCATCAATAATTGTTTTTCAATATTGTTTTATTGGAGTTCACTCTATATTATGAACTTCGTTGTATAGTTACTACTTAATCCATGATTTTAACCCAAACAGTTGGATATTAAGATCGTATGAATAATAAAAGAAGGAAATATACTTTTGTTTTTCTTGAAAAATGTCTTAAAAATGTTTTATTTCATACCAAAACTGTAATTTTGGTATTTCACCAAGTAGATTCAGTGTGATATGTTAAATAACATATGATACGAGTGGTCTATAAGAATGTGCTTTAAAGTTCAATATTATATATTAGTCACTAGTCTGTGAGCAAGTCACGATCCAAAGATTATATTCCTTCAAAAATTAAAAAAAAAAGTCACAGGTGAACCTAAAATTATGTCTTTTAATATTTTAATTAGATTTATAGGTTTTTAATAATCAACGGTGTGAAACCTTCTTAAGACGAAAATTCACACGATTTATCACTGCGTACAGTTCAAGTTCTCCTCGTTCATTTTACAGTGCTTTACCGGCATAAAATCCCACATCCGATACTGCTCGTTTACCACCCGTTCTGAAGTATAAATAGTTTATGGTCTTATACATAATTTAGTACATGCAGTTATCATCTTACATTAGCTTGCGCTGGTTTTCGTGTTCATGTTTCGATGCCACTTAAACGTAGGTATTTACGGTCATGATGCTATTGTGTTTTAAAAATAATATTATGTAGTTTTTATGATATTATTACTATTATTTACTCCAAAAATATCAAAATTACAATAAAATTCGTGGTACCGTCATCGTCATTTGGCTGTGTGTGTGTGTGTGTGTGTGTGACGATGCCGATGCCGTACAAAGGACGCTCCGGAAAATCTATACGACGTGACCGCTCCAAGGTCGACGCAGCTGCATTATGTATTTTTGAGTTTGCGTGCTCATTGTCGTTGATAAAAATAATACGTCGACAACGATATTATTGCTATACAGTAATACACTTACATTTTGCTTAAATTTTTCGTTGTAAATTACAAAAATGTGCAATTTAAGTTAAACTGTGCTATATTTTACTGTGTAGTAAAATCCTGTGTGTATATGCTTATAACTACTATGTTTCTTAATATATATATTATTATCTATGTATGTGTGTACAGAGTTCTGTAAAACGCTGGCGCCTGAATGCTGGCGACGACCGCCGAGTTGCAGTTGAGCATGTCCGTTTCGTCTCTGCACACAGCATTACAAAAATTATCGATGTGTAGGTACCTCGTACCTACATATAATTGCAATTATACACTGCAGTATAAATACTGTAATATGTTCTAGTACTTACGAAAATCTTAAATATAATATATACCTATTTATTATTTATACGGTAATAGCGGGGCTGAGCAAGTTATTGATTTTTTTTACTCAGTTGAGTTAATATGCACCAATAGCAAAAGGTTAAAAGTTAAAAGTTAATACACACTTTTTGTTAACATTTTATTAAGTAAAAAAGAGTTAATTTTTTTATACAACGCTAGTGTACTTAATTTTTTTCCAGCCCAAAACCTTTTTTATAGACTGTAGCGTGTTGCACAGTATTTCCATATAAGTTAGATTGGAAAAATATAAATTTTTTAACTTTAAACAATTCATGGTAAAATTTTTTGATATGAAAATACTAGAATTTTTTGAATTATTATGAAATTTTAAGTATTTTTTTTGTTTCCGTAGGTTTGCAGATATTATTAAATCATTTAAATTTAATTTTGAGGAATTAATTAACCTCAATTAGACGTAAATGTTAGATCATTTACTAAGAAAAGATTAAACAAACTGATTTGATTTATTTCTCATAATTTCTATTATTAAAGTTTCTATTTAAATTATTAAGTATTCTAGTATGATTGTTGAAAAATTCAATAATTTTAATCGAAACTTTGACTGGTTGCCATTTGGTCAATTTTGATTTTAGGTGCTATGGTAAAAAGGACCAAATCGACTTAAAAAAATTCGGCCTATCCGAATTTGGTATTCAAAACACCTGTTGCCATTTAAAAAAAAATGTAAGTTGTATTGCGCATGCGCACACGGAAAGATCTAAAAATGTAAAAATCATCAAGAAATGTGTATTTATGTATTCCCTATCCCCTTCCGAAAACCGCATATTAATCCGATGTCCCTGGACAGAATTATTTAGTGTTACCTTTAAAAGGAATCACACTGTATATCGATGTCGTATGGCACAAGGATAACACAATATATGATATTTATAAATTGGTAGGGATTTCGTTTGGTGACTTATTGTATGTTTTTTTTCTGAAATAAATTGCAAACGGTCAAGATTTACTCTAAAGTCTGTATCACCCATATACGTGACAGTGTTTTATTATATGTAATATAATTTTTGTCGTACACAATATTACGTAGTGACGTAAATAAACCGTCGTGGAACGGTAAACATTCAAAAGGAAACAAACGAAAAAGAAAAATCAACCGGGCATTCCTCACAATGTTTGTGAAAAAGGAACACATGTTGGAAAATCCGAGATTCTTGATAAAAGTAAACTAATAACACTATAATCAATTGTATGAATATTAAATAAGTTTTTAACAAATAATTATTTTTTTTGTACAAAAACCTGAGGTACATGTTGAGAACGAGCTAACGTTACACGGGTCATGTGGCCATGTGGGTACGGCAGAAGTAGTGATGTATTATACTTACATATATTGGTTGTAATAATATTATCGTATTGTAGTGTTTCAATTTTTACATGATATAGTCATTATGCAAACTTGATGTAGTCCTTCTACTTTCGTCAATAGTAATGCAAAAATTGAAACCCCTATATGGATAGATACTCTGGATACACATTACACAAACAACCTCACCGTACCTATTTTAACGATGAAACGGGCTCAACTCAGCTTTGTGTTGTACACCATGTTACAATTATAAAATAAGAAATTCAACAAATCATGATGGATGTTTCCATGGCCGGAAAGAGAGGGGGTTTTAAAGGGTCGTCACGACCCCTCACTCATTTAACCTAATATTTCAGTCAGCACATTCACATTGTCAAATACAAAAAAAATATGTAAAAAATATAAAAATACAAAAAAAAGTGGGTAAGTGGATATCGCTTTGCTGTACAGTAGATTACAAGTGGGTCACTATAATGGATGGTGTTCAATTTTAATTCTTACCTATAAAAATTTGACATTTTATAAATTTTTAACTACAAAATAATTATTAAATTTTAAATGTGATAAATTTTAACAGAATTTGAACTTTAAATGCTTATTAAAAAAAATTGTGACTATGATTTTTAATATTTTTCAACTTTTATTGTAACAATATATCAGGAGCCTTACATTAAGTTTTCACGCTTTTTTAAGCAACAAATACAATTTTATTGATATTTATAGAAAAAAAAAAACAAAAAAAATTGAAAACTGACATTATCCATAAAGAGCTTAAAATGAAAATATGAACATTCAGTAAAATGTTCATGTATTTGCATGTAACTGCATGTAACTGCAGTTATTCGTTTTTGAATTACAACAAAATAACAAAATCACTACATGAGAAATCGAGTGAATATCCAATATTGTAAAAATATGAATTTCAAATGCTCATAAAAATTTTATTTGATTTGCTTGAAGACATTTTTTTTTTTTTGATAAAGACGGATAAACTCAGGAATTATCTTGATTACATTTTCAAATCTTAGATTTAAAAAAATCCTGTTTTTCCTTAATTTTTATGTTGTTTTTTTCGGCGTTTTTGAAAACTATTAAGAATTTTAAAATTTGACTTCCCAAATACACCAACTAGATTTACTTTCCCATCGAACAAGATAATGTAGAAAAAATCGAAGCAGTTTTACCCCCAAACCATGATGACAGACAAAACAAAATACACATCATTGGGAAAAATGTGTTCTTTTTTTTATTGAACATGAAAACATCGGCTACTTGGCCAATAGTTATTGAATTACATTTTTTTTTTTAATGGTTTACATTTTGGTTAAGGTTATATAATTTGATTTCTTTTAAGAAGTTGACTATGTTGATGTTTGATTGGAGATCGGGCTAAAGAGCTTCACTTAAATGCTGTAGTATGTGGTGTTTGGATCTTGAGTCTGAGTACTTGAAACAATCAATAAGTATGTGTTTGACAGTGAACATGATTCGCATATGGGAGGAGTAAAAATATGTTCTATTTTAAGCTTAATGGGCCAATGTAATGATTTTTTTCCCGTGTCCCTGCAGCTAAAATTAATATTGACATTTCACATTTATTGTATTATACGGGCTAAATAAGGGTTTGATAAATTCTTATTCTAGAACAATATCATAATTAATAGTGTATATTAAAAAATATAAATAAAAACATGCTTTTATCAAGGTTTTATGTTTAGTGCCTGTACACTAATTATTGAGCTCAAATGTATACAATAGATGGTGCTATAAAAAAAAAATGTCGACGCTGAGTTTTTGCTTCAACATAGTATGGAATTTTAGAAAGAAAAACTTGACATTTTGAGTGTAGCAACAAAATTTTTTTAGGGTTTTATAATTATGCATGAATTTCAGTCGTCACTTTCGTTAACCACGACCCCTCACAAATATTACCTAACGCCGGCCCTGGATGTTTCATAATATGATTTTTTTTCTCTGTACACCCGTACTCGATTCGAACCTACGTTGTTTGGTAATATTAATACTACAGGGTACTTGTATAGTTGTATATTTGTATCTACTTCTATAATGCGGGACTAATTATCATTTATAGTAACACCTGCGAAAAATCAAAATGACCGTTTATAAGTAAAACGGTAGTATTTTCGCTGTGCTCCTGCCTATTATACTCCCCCCATCACCAAACCAAATTCGATTTTCAACTAAATCACATTTTCTGTCAACTCGTAAATACTAAATATAAATATGGGTTGAAACTGTTATTTTTTTTCCTTAATATATTTCAATTATTTACACTACTCATTATTCATTGTTATATGTAATAAAACATTTCCCGCATCTTCTTTGTTCCTAATTTCATTTCGACTGGACGTCCTCGAAATTTATACACTTATTATACTAGGTATACACATAGCATATATTATATAGTTCTACATAAATCATAACATATATAATTATAGTAGCATTTAGTTGTGATTGTTTAAGACATAATTTAAATTTTAAAATTTACTATCAAAATCTCCCAGGATTCAGTAGAAATATAACCTATCATAAGATTTTCCAGACCATTGCTTAGAAGTTAGAACTCAATATTCTCCTAGCTATAATATTCTTCTAAGTTCTTATTCGTAATACTGCCTGTATTTAGTATCCACTATTACAGTATTACAACCTATATTTAGTTTTCGGCACATTCTATAGTTTAACATTTTTGAAAACATGATAATGTTGGGTATAAAAGTGAAAGTGGACCTATTCGAATTAGGTATACAAAAATATTCAGTTACTTGCATATGCCTGATTGAATAAAAGTTTCAGTTACAATAAGTAAAAATAAAACTAATTCGATAATAAGGGGTGGTGGTAGTCACTGGTAGGTATAGAAAATTTCTGGCCTCGTCAAAAAAAAAAAATGTTTCACACGCAACTATAATAACTAATAAATTATACATATGTAACTACAATATTATATTATATTGATATTAATAAGATGTGTAGAATTTATTGCAATATTGTTTAAACCTTATTGATTGTATTTAATAGTTTTGAATAGTTTTGATTTTCCCCTTCACTTTAAATAAGTTTAAATTGTAAAACAAATTTATAATTATATTATCTTATCTAACTGTTAATATATCTATTTAATACAAATTTTTTTCTTTAAATATCCTTTTTAGGCGCATTTACACGTTTCCAACTTACAAATTTATGAAGTCCTTTTTAACACAACCTGCGGCTATATTATTATCCCAACATAGCCAAATATTACTTTTTAAATCCTTTCATTTTTAAATAACGAGCCACGAGGTTAACTTTCTTATTTATTGATTAACGTAATGATTCTATGTATATAATTATATTTTAAAAAAGCAAAAATAAACTGTATAATAGCAGTAAGCTTTCTTTCTACAGCTTATAAATCGAGCTGTGCTGTTATACTGTGTTCGTTTGTTCGTAATCTTATAATATTTTTATTTTCAAGTTGTAGAAATGTTTACAAATTGTACGGCATTAAGATTTTTTTTAACTAAAAAAAAAAAAATTGAAACAATTATAAATTGATAAAAAAAAATAAAATATTCGAACATTTAAAATACATATAATAATAGCACAAAACAAGCAAAAATATTTTGAAAATTATTTTATATCTAGTAAATACTAGTATAAATATTTGATAAAAATTTCAAGTCTCTGTAATCTGTACTGTTATTGAAATTTTGAGGTAAAACAAAAAAATATTATCGATTTTGTCAAAAACTGAATCTTGGTTATAAATACTGGTTATAAACACTTCTAAGTATTTTTCATTTTTGGCCCCAAAAGTGCTAAAGTCCAATTTATTACAAGAAAATAACTTAAAAGTTGAAATTTAAACATTTTAACTTCCCTTCAAAACGAGTTGACAACCAGAAAAATAAAAATAAATATACAGCATTGTAAAATCTTCGTTCCGCTTTGAACTTATAAGGACTTTTTTATTTTTTAGAAAAAATGATAGGTTAATAAATACTCTAAGTACACTAATTTTGTTTCTTAAAAATTATAAATTTTACTTAATATAACATTACCAAAACAATACTATTTATTAAGCAGTTAACGTTTTAACGTTCAATTTTAATGATTGATGTACCTATATATTATAATGTTTAAATAACATTAATATATATATATTTTTCATAAAAATTTGAGTATAGAAAGTTACACTATTTGTTTTTTTATCATAATATTAGATTTCGTAAAATATCAATCTAGTTGTATAAAAATAAAAATAATAAATAATTTAGTTATATAGTTTACTTTTTAACTTGATATTTCGGTAATCAATTTAAATTAATCATAAAAATAATGCAATTAATAAACTTAATTATATCTATGATATGTTAAAGTTCCTATATAAAACATATAAACTTATAAGCTATTTTAAAATATATTACACACGTTGTAATAGGGCGATTACGATAGGCAATTATTAATGCTTCAATGTAACTATTGTACCTATTTAATATCAGGATTAAAAAATAATTCAACTCGTATCAAACACCACAATCTAGGATTTATTATTATTTTTGTTATGAATAATGTATAAAAAAAAAGAATAAATAAATTGTGATGATATTTGTTGAATATTTTACAATAATTTATTTTTACCCGTATTTATTTTCAAGTCTCAGTCCAGAATTCACAGAATACAAATGAATATGTTGAAGGTTTCTTTCATATGAATAAAAATATAGATATAATTAGGTGAATTATTAAGCATAAAAAGTTTTCGACTTCGTTATAAATTGAAAATTATTTCATAAAACTAATTAAGTGGTATTAAATACATTTTCATCTAAATAATAGGTACCTATACTATAATAGAAGGATCTTATAATACGTGGATTATTAAAGTTACAAAAAATAATTAATGTAAGGGCTTGTATATGTTTCGACTGTTTAATTAATTGAGAAAAAGATTTAAAATAATATATACAATTTTTATTATTGAAATTGAATAATTGAAAAAATTTGTTTTTGGAATTGATTATTTTTATTTTTAATATGATATATTTTAACATTGATTTCTTATTTATACAATTTTACAACACTAATTTTTTTTGCATAATTGAATATTTATTCTTTTACAAATATAATTTTTAATATTACTTATATATTGTTTGCATTCAATGTTTTATACTCGTATACAGGCAATAAGCATTAGCATTTTATTTTTTGTATAATATAGTAAGCTTCTGAGCGCTGTATTTATATATATATATAATATATATATATATTATACCAAAAAGAAATAACCACTACCACTTATTATGCAAGGTTCGAATTTCTTTTTATTTATATATGAATTTAGTTTCATGCAAAATGTTAGTTTTGAATAAAAAAAATATCTAGTAGTATAGATACAAAATAAAGATTCTGGTATTTTGAAACAAGCTACTGTGTCGTCGTGTCTATATTACTGTTACCTCATTTGTGTAAACCACACCTAACTTGAAATTGCCTATAGGTAATAAGAAATACTAATTTAATATAATATTGAATTATTTATACAATTTTTAATAAATTATGAAATATAATATATTAATATAACTTAATGACCTGATTCTGTCAATGGTTGCACCAATAATTTATAACGATGATATTTATGTGTAGTAGATGATGTCAACGAAATTATTAGTTGGTATACACCATTGTCAATGTATTGACTAGTCGTATACAGTGGATTTTTAAAAAGGGGAAGTGGTTTTTCACTAGTAGATTTAGATAAATATATATAATATAATAATAATTAATATATTATTACTATTTAGTATACTAAATAAATAATTAAGATAATTTATAAATTCTGCGTAATAGAAAATTTAAAATTTCACCTCCATATACATTGTACATATATCACTTTAATAATCAATCCTATAATGAAGAAATTGTTAAAATTATTATAATTTAGTTCTATATATCGTTCTATGTAGTTTTATAACCAGTTAAATTGTTTTATTTTCCATTGCATAATAAATGTATTTCTATATAATATTATACATGTTATAATATGCACAGTAGGAAATTGCTGATAATTTTTTATGAGATCTGGTACTACTCAAACCACCGTCCACCATCGTACATTTTTAAAAATATGCAACATACATACTATGCGAGTTGTATTCGATAATGTGTTACGAATATACACATTGATACCAAGTGATTAAATGCATACAAGGCAACTGATAAACGTCGTCCATTGATTTGTATTCTTTACTATTATTGATCTATGTAAGTTAAATTTAAAAAAATTAGAACGATTATTACCTCTCTATCAGTGCATTACAATAATAATTATAAAATTATAACAAAGTATTATATAGTAATATAAAATTATTTATTTGACTCATCAGTTATTTATTTTTTAATTGATCGAATCTACCACACAGTAAACAATATTACGTAAAAATAGTTAACATTACTCACACAGTCATACTGCGTCAAGTTTAGAGCATAAGTGTATAACTTATACGTTAAAATGTTGATTAGAAAAAAATACGTCATTACATACTTGTACAGTCGTATTTTTCCCACTGAGACATGGTATAATATTTATAATATAGATAGTCTTCAAATAAAAATATATAAGGAATGTCTTTCGTGTGAAAATACAACAGAATGTTCAAAGAAGTTCTCTATAACCATATAGAATATCATCTCTGATATTTGTATCACTGTCTCTCTCTCTCTCTCTCTTTCTCTCTCACTCTATCTATAACACTACCCCTTACCTTAGTTTTCACAGGAACTTTATAAGAACACACCACGGCCTACAAATCAGCTGTTTAGACGATCTTGTTTTTCCTTTGTCTACGTGACGCAGCGTGCAGTATAATTCGGTTCGCAGTCTATACGCTCAGTATGTACCTATAGTATTTACCAAAATCGTTCCAGTAAGTGTCCTAATAAAAAATAATAACAATGATATCGTGCGTAATAGATACTGTTACTTGGGGTCTAATTCATACCCTAGTCCCTTACAAAGTTCGTGTAAATTTGTTATCTAATCGATTATTTCATATTTTTTTGTTTGATTCAAAGTGAATTCGGAAACCAAGGTAAGCACTAAGCGCTCATTATAATAATAAAATAGACACTATTTTTTTCATATATATATATATATTTGGTAAAAGGCGTCAACAGCAAAGGTTTTAACTTTTAGCCACCATTAACTTATATACCGTTATATACATACACTATTATAATAACTAAATAACACATTGGATATAGGTAGATACCAATGTACCATGCCTATAATATACTGTCTACAAAACATTAATACATGTGGGCAAGCATTTTGTAGGTGCACAAAACTTCAAAAGTGTACAATTACAAATATAATATGGTATTATATATTATTATATATACACCTACACGTTACGTTTTTCTTTAAATCGTTAAAAACATCTGTACCCGTGCATTTTAAAAATCTAATACATTTGGTAGTATTCGTAGTGTGTTATTGAATGGAGCAAAATGAATAATACTTTTGTCGGTTACAATCTTAGACGTCACTAAATTATAACATTAATTGAATATCGTAATTCCCAATAATAAACTAGGTATTTAATATATCTTTATTGTATATATTATTTAGAAAATAATAGTAACATTTAATAAATAACAATTATAGATTTTATTTTACTAACATCACACGATTACTCATATGAATTAAACCATACAAACGTTTAAAATATATATGAAATAATACACACATCTTTGTTTTTGGTTTGTATAATAGATAAGGTAGATACAATTTAACTAATACATTTATATACAAATACAATTCTTGTTGGTGTTTTTTAAAATATAAACGATAATATTCTTGGAAACCAATATGATGTAAGAATAACAATTATTTATTTTAATGACACGAATGTAAACAATAGTTAACATAAAATACAACAAGCATTGAATAAGCGTCATAAATAATCGAAAGTGTATACATTACAAATTTATACTCTGATACTGGAGAGTAATAAGTGAAAGCTATTAGCCGATGATGAACAGGGATCAACGGAAATTACTTTTCTAGGGTACTTCTATCAAAATGTGCAAATGGGATTAAGACATGTTTAGTAATGGCCCACGTGTTTTATATTACTTTTATCAAGTGGAAAAAGAAGAAAATATGGTTAATCTGTCAAATAGCAATCTAAGAATTAATTTAAAGAGAAAACGCAAATATCCGTCTTGATTTTTGGAGGAACAGAAAAGGAGAAAGCCATTTACATAGTATCGTTAGCACAATAATAGCATAATACTTAATTTTAGATTCGTGTAAATGTGTAATGAAAATTAAATAATATAATAATATAAGTCAGAAATTATGTTAGTTTATTTTTAAGTATAAGTACAAACAGACTACAGTTAGTAAGTAAAATCACTGAATGTTAATTTTAGTTATGTTTTCTGAACTTAAGTTATAAATAAATGAAGTGAGTGTAAAAATGATAAAATATTGTTGAGACAGCGAAACTGAGTGAATAAACTACTATCCACTCACCATTTCACTATTACGCCAATACATAGTAGAAATAAAAACGTATTAACTTCGCATGTCAGATAAGCAACTTGGTGGGCTTGTATTTTTTAAATCAATAATTGACTGCAGTTAAGCTTCTATAATATTTATGATAATTATTTTAAACCGTTTCTGAGGAGAACTGTTCTTACATTTACCTAATATATAATATATAATATATAAAATAATATCATTAAATAAAATATTGTGTAGGTAATCTACATAAATATTTCTGATGTATACAAGGTGATTCATTTAAGTATCTACACTCATAATTTCAAAAAGTTGTAATTTTTTTGAAAATATTAGATATTCATACATAGTTTTATGTTATTGTAAAACAATATGTTTAGTAAAAAATGTAGTCATCATTTAAAATTTTTACTTTTTTGAAAGATAACACACATTTTAGATTCTGAGCGAAGCGATGAATGTATTGATTTTACAATGATGTGTGTTTTTTTTTTATTTTTTATTTTTTTTTTGTGTCTGCCATCACCTTTTAGGACGGTAAAAGTGCTTGGATTTTCTTCAATAGTTACATTTCTGATAGGAAAGTGAATTTAGTTGGTACTTAGGGGGGGGGGTCAAAAGTAAACATTTCCCAGTAGTTTTCAAAAGCGACGTGAAAAACAAAAGAAAAATTAAGGAAAAACGGGAATTTTTACGCAAAATCTGTTTTCGAGAAAATCGATTTTGGTTTTTGGTGTAACTCTAGAAAAAATGACCGTAGGTACATGAAATTTTCACTGGTTGTTTATAATTGCATTTCCTATACACCATAACATTTTCCAAATATTTTGACTAATTTTGAGCTGTTTACGGACATTGTCAGTTTCCATTTTTTTTAGTTTTTTTTTCTATAAATATCAATAAAATTTTATCTGTTGAGTAAAAAAGCTTGAAAATTTAATAGAAGACTCCTGATATATTTTTACAATAGCAGTTGAAAAATATTAAAAATACATAGGCACAATTTTTTTTATAAGCATTTAAAGTTCAAATTTAAATTTCGACAAAATGTATAAAATGTATAACTTAATAATTATTTTGTAGTTAAAAATGTATAAAATGTTCAACTTTTACAGCTAAGAATTGAAAATTGAAAACGGCTCCACGTAAATAGGTTATATATAAATTACTTTATGCACAATAATATTATCAAATATACTTGATAATATCATAGTCTGACTGACCGTTTTCGCTCAGAATCGTTTTTCTTATACAATGATATTATATCTATTTCTGAGTACCTACCTCGATAGATATATAAAAATACATAGTGAACCTACATTTTGCGGAGTATCCCTGCGTCACTGCCTCAGTCAGATACTCAGGTTTCCTTCAATAAAATATGCTGTACAATTAATAACGTCACACGAATAGTTAACTTACGTCGACTTCGTTTCGCATAATATTCAATAAACGGGTATAAGGCGTTTCGTCGAACCAGAAAATATGACGTGTTCTTAATTAATAAACGCACAATACTCGTTTCACTGGAATTGCGCCACAGTTCACTTATTAACTAATGCACTGGAGGTCGACGATGTGAAAACGGTGTTATCGTGAAGACGGGTATAAAGCGGCGCGAAAAACGCGGAGACAAAGACTGATAACGGACGCGTTTTCTTAAAATTGAATGACCGATGACGGCATGATGGAAAATATCTGTCAACTCGTCAATATACTAGCTACCACGTTTCCAATGTGGACCACGGTTCTCGAATTTATACCACAGTCCATAATATGAGTTAAAGCTGTATTCACAGCTACGTCGTGTGTCGTGCATCTCGTGTCGTTCGAGTGCTTGGTAACTATATGGTTACAACTGGTAACCATATATTGGATTAAAAGTTGAGCTGTAGTCAATTATCGGTATACTTGGTTGCAACTTTGTTATTATATGATACCAAACAAGTAACGTACGTCGTCCAATCACAATGCGCTTTGAACGACACGACACATCACACGACGTAGCTGTGAATGCGCCTTAACCCCGATATTTTTCGTAAGTCAGATAGGAAAACTACAGCAGTGGTCACCGGCCGTTTTCTCCGTGTCATCGTCCGATTTTCAACGGTTCTCGGTGCTCGATCAGAACGTTTCACGTCACCGGTCAGAATTAATATATTCAATATTGTATGTCGAATAGGTACGTATATCTTTGAGCCTCGCCATTTCCGGTACGACGAAATGTGTCGCCCGTTTACAGAGGATTACGACAGCTGAACGAGACGCGTCAAGGTAAAACACGCAAGTACGGAACAATCGTCGATATATTATTATGATATGTTATTCACAGGTTTCTCGTTGGTAGTCTATGACGCGCCTCAACGATCATTATTTAAAATTTATTACAGTTGAATATAATGTATTGTTATATATACTATACATATACCTATAGGTTTAGAAAATCGAAATAAAACCTTGATGTATAATATATAGTCACAAAATCGCTAAGTCCTTAAAAGCCATACAAATTGGTCTCTATGCTTTAATATCTATATGTGATTAAGAATCCAAAATCTGAATTTTAATGAATGCATAACTTAACCAAGTAAAAACGGGTTATTCGTGCTTAAAAACGACTTAGAAGATATATGAAATACGGATATATATGTAAAGGTGTATTTAGGCAGGTAAACGTCGCCGCAAGTATGTAATTTTTTTCATATGGGCATAACTATTGCCTAAATTGTCTTCTTATTTATTCGTAATAAATATTATTGTCTTGTTGGAAAACATTTTTATTTAACTCGTTTTATGCACTAACGATTCATGTGGTTATGAAAGAAAAATCTGTGTTCTGAGACTTAAGTGCTGTGAGTATGTTACTTGATAGTAATTTTGATTGTTTAGTTTTCATTGTTGAATTTATTTTCCTATTTAATTATATAATATATCTAATATGTATACATATAAATTGTTTGTTATTGTCAAAAAATTAAGTTAATAATAGTAGAGAGGAGTAACAAAAAAATCTAGTACTGAGTCGTCAAAATTCTAAATGGGTCTCTTACTATCTTGTACCGAGTTGGGTGAAGGAAGAGACAAATATTGAACACCCAGCTTCAACATCTTGTATAGTAGGTACCTAATTTTAATTCAAATAATATCCATATATCTATAATAGACTTATTTTCGTTTTGAGGTATAATTTATTTGCAGAAACCAGAGATATTAAAGGTTATATTACTTATATTTAATATTATACCTATATATGATAATATACAATAATTGCACAACTATATTGTGTTTTTCATCCCCTAATAAAAAAAAAAATTGGCGAGAAAATATATATCAGTATTAAGTATATGCTTTATTAAGTGCAAATTTATGATTGGTTAAGCTTAAAATAGATTTGGAGTTCACCCATTCATGTTGCATTTTATAACGTCCGAGGTTAACCAATAAATGTGTATTTATACGTAGATACATAAGCAATCGAACTCTAATTTTAAAATTTCTTTCACCAGAAGAAAATGGTGTAATGTTAAAATTTTTTTATTGAAACATTATTTACGATACATAATAATTGATAGGTATCTACATTAATTTGCTATGATAATTATTTTTTGTTATTATAGGTATTTAAAGACGTGTTAAAACTTTAAAAATAAAATTATTATTACAATATTATATTTATAACCCAATTATGCATACAATTTTGAAAATATCTTGTTTTTATTTCTACAATTTTAAATTTTAAACCTCAAAAGCCTGAAATTTGAATGCGAAAGTTGGACAATGCGTAATATGTTATTGTATTTAATAAAAGTATAAAAATAAAGAATTTATGAGTTTCATAATTTTATAATTCATTTTTAATTCTATATTATTATTATATATCATTGTAATTTGTAACAATAGGAAATTAATTAATTTCTTGAATAACATGACAATGTTACAATTAATTGTAAATTGTATTCTTGTATTGTATTAATAAACGATGTAATTACGATTGTAATATTTTTTGACAAATGGATAATAATTTGTTGATACAAAACATTGTCAGTAATCAGTATTAAAGTACACATCTATACCTTTATATTCTAATTAGTATTTGTATTATATTAGATCTTTGCAAAATCTGATTTATGTAATTGAAATTTCATTTGGAATAGATATTTTGAATGCCATGCCGTTGTTCGACTTTGACTGGAAGCTTAGTTTAGTTAGAAGTTTAGATAGGCATTACTATATCAATTTGTTAATGAGTAATGGCTATTATAAATGGCTAAAATAATATAATTTCATAAAAGTATATATGGTTATACGAAGTTTAATATAACTAATTAAATATTAACCAAAATATCATATTATCTATACGTCATTTGAACTTGTAATAGGTATACCTACATAATAATATTTTCGTAATTCATTTTAAATCATACTCAGTGGATGGCAATCAGTGATGTCATAAAGATCATAAGGATGCGGATAGATCGATATTAATGTATCATAGGTATATACATCGGTACATTGGTAGGTACCTGGTACAATAACTTTGCGCCGGTTTTGATTCTTCGATGTCAGAATTGCACCAACGTCAAGTCGTCACAATGGCATAATAAGAATAAATAATAATATATAATAATCAAAGTGATGTTTGGCGGTCAAGAGACCAGACTACCACAGGTTGCAATTTAAAATATGTGGCGGCGTGTGTTTTATTGCTCACCAGTTCACCACACGGTCGCAGCGAACGCGACGGGTGAGCGTGCGGTATTTTAACGCTGCTCTGGCTGGCGGCATTGGTTTGTTATTGTTATTCTAACGCTACAGCTACTACAACTTACAATATAGGACCGCCACTGCCGCCGCCACAATAACGGGGTCCCCGTATTAACGTCACGCCGCCCGCGTCAGTGCAGTGGGGCCCGATAACAGAACGTCAGTAGTGTGCGAGACACGCGCCGTGGTCCACCGTTTCGCCTGCGTATTGGGCGAAGACGTTTCGATCTCGATTTAGTCGTGTAGTCGTACAACCGCAGCTATAGTGTAGTCGCAGCAGCCGCGCGAAATTTTCATAGTAGCGATTGCGTAGTTATCTTACAATTAGACGCGAAAAATCGTTATCAACCGCCGAAATTCGTCCCGGGCAGCCGCGGAATGCCCAACGGTCGTCTTTCAGTAACGGAAAGTCATCGGTTCGCGGTGAATACGCACACAGAGCCTGAGCAGGCCAGTTCGATCGATCGGTTTCACGACGACGATAGTATTACCGTCGCGTCCACGGCGATGTAGTACAGTACCCGGTGGTCGGTCAGATTTTCGCTTTACCACCCCATCCCCATTAGAGTGTTACCCCGTTTTCGAGGAAATAAAATTAATACGGTCGGTTAAAAAATATCGATTTTCGTTTGCCCGCTTTGAAAAAATAAAATAACTGCGCGTAAGTTCGACCCCGTCCATCAGTCATCAACGTATTTTCGTATTATATTGTAGGCGATCGAATTCAAATCGTCGTCCACGACGGCGGACACCACCATCCGCCTTGCCATGCACGCGATGCTGGCAGCGTGGACGTTACTCGGCGTGGCCGCGTCGTCGGACCCTTGGCCGGCCGCCGCGTCCACCGTCGACGAGACAGCCGACTCGTACACGACTGCGTACCTGAACGTGACCAGTTACGACGTGGCCACGGGTGTCGTGGTTCAGACGGAAAAATCGGAGATCGGAAAGTTCGGCGAGTATCACGTGGGGGCCGCATCCGGGATGCTGTTGCACGTGATCGGCACGGACGGCGACCGCAACGGATGCGCGCCCCCCGTCCACGGCGTCCAGGAACCGCCGGACGCCGGGCCCTGGATAGCGCTCGTGCGCAGGGGCAAGTGCAGTTTCCAGACCAAAGTGGACAACGCGCGACGAGCCGGCGCCTCAGCCGTGATTGTCTACAATGACCGCGAAGCCACCGACCTCGACAAAATGAAACTGACGCCTTCCGAACCCAGTGAGTACGACTTGACTTACTTACAATTCTTTGTCACTTAATTTATAACTAATCAATTATAAAAATGATATTATTTTGTCTCATCCCCTACGTTTGTATCTCAACAATATAACGGTCGCCGTTTTTTTTTTTTTAAATTGTGTGTTGTGCGTCGCTAAACTCGATAACCCATTGCTGTGCTTGTTCAAGGGGGCACACGTTATTAGAATTGTTCGGTTTTCCCAGGAGACCGCAATGAAATGTACCTATTGTTTTTGACTGGCGTTTTCGAAAATTCACTGCGAACACGCATCGGGTTAACTGTTAACTGTTAACATCACAAGTCGCTCGTTCACTTACACTTAATAACATTTTATTATAATTATTGTTAATTGTAATAATATGTTGATACGTTTAAAAAATTGCAGCTCCGAATTACTGAAAAAAAAAAAAAAAAATATTATATCAGCGGGGTAACAGTAAATGTTGTATAGGTACCTATAATGATGATTGATAGTAGTAAACATTTCATGATACACCAACAGTTTGCAGACTAATTTTTTGAATTAACAGTTAAAGTAAGACAATTTAAAATATCTGTCTACACGCAAGGTTGCCCGAAAAAAATTTAATGTACCTAGTACCTCTATAATTTAAATATCCCCTCTGTATAATTCTCATGTTTTTCCTGAAAAATAGGTAACCATACCGTTTACCACATGCTAAAAAATAAATACCCACGCACTGAATAATGTATAATAATATAAGAACCCCGTGCACTGTCCTCTTACAAACACGCGAGTTAACGAATCTTTTACAACAGTGACGAGTACAGCCGTCAGCCGTGTCACCCGCGTATGCGATTCGCACTCGAGAATTATAGTTGAGCATATTGTCCGTTTTTAATAATAATATAAAAAACCATTCAGGTGCGACGTACTCACTCGAAAACACTTAGGCGTAACCTGTATAATCTATAAATATTATGTACTTATTGTAGCATACATAATTATGTATTATTTGTTATTTACTTGTACATTTTATACTATTATAGTGTATTGTAGACTAGGTACGTAACCAGATTATTGTAATTATCAACGGGCTGCGACAATATTACTATAATATTATTAATTCTATATTATTAAATTTGTTCTCAGTTAATAACCCTATCGTCATTTATTCGTGATATTTTATTTTTTTACTCTTTCAGGCAATAAGCCAATAACAATATTATTATTAATGTTTTGTATTAATCACTTTTACTGCAGTATTATTATAGTTATTGATGTACCTATACAACGTAATACTTGTATGATTTGATGTCCTATTAAACTATTAAAGTATTAAAGTATCGTTTATCTATTTCCAAATGAATATTATATAACGTATAATTACTTGTTAAAATGTATTATACGACGTTATATTTTTTAACCTATTGATCATCAGAATAAAGATAAATTTTGTTGTCCTTATCGATATACAGTTACAATCAGTTAAAAAATAATAACAAATTACAATAAAAGTATAAGAAAACAAAATAATTGATGATCAATCAAACATAATATTAGTGAAACTTGTATATTATTATACTTCTTACAATGCTATTATATAGGTAGGTACTTACTTATAATAATATTTTAACCTTTTAATTATTTAAAAATCGTTTATTAAAGAAGGCATTGATATCGAACAGTTTGTACTGTTTACGTGTTTGGAATATATTTGTTTTGTCCATACTAAAGTATATAACTTTAAATAATATATCAGAATTACTATCATGGAACATTTAAACATATTTTATTTAAAGAAGGAATTTTTCTATTGATTACTTAATTAAGTATTTTTGTGGATAATTCTTAGTTCATTAGTCCAATACAAATATATAATATGATAACTTAATAATTATATAATATAATATATATATAATATTATAATATAATAAAATAGGTAATTCATATTTGATGAATTATTATTATTATTAGATAATTCATTCCCTTGATTTTACTTTAAATACTTACCTATAATTTGTAGTGTTATCAATGATAACTTTACTTATCATAATATGTAGGTAGTCAAGTCAACGATCGGCAAATAAAATTGTAGGTCCACACTTTTTTTGCGTACCTAAGTAGGTACATAGGTGGAAATGGTATAAACCTTGAATAAAGTAAAAAAAAAGTTTTTTTGCTTCACTCGAAATAATTATTTCCATTAAGCCATTGTTATTTGAACTATAGGTAGGTACAAATATATTTTGTGCTTTAAGAAGGTAGTTTTTGGATATTTCTAGCATGTAGTACTTTTCCAAAAATTAATTCATGAAAAACCTGAACATTGTATAACACAAAAAACCTTTAACAAGACCAATCTGAATTATCTATGATATCAAACATGTGCTTTGAAATATTCTCACATAAACACATTATCATTTTAATGTATAATAGTATAAGTTACTCCTCACACACTGCAGCGGTGGTAATACAATCTATTGTCTTGGTGGTACCGCCTCCGTAGGTAGCGGTAAATTGTGTTCGGCTGAATTTTAACATATTAGGTGTGTTGAGACCTAAAACGTGAATGTGAACGAACGGGATTTTGATGCATCGAAATGTATCGAATGCACATAATATACTATTTGGAGGATTAGCGTCCGGAGGGGTTTGAGCCGATGGCGGGAAGATCAAATAAAATGCTATTCAGTAAGTATGAACGACATTTGGGAATTTGGTCCATCACAACAATTCGCTTGCGTTTGCGTCCCGAGCGAAGGTTAGCGAACGTTGGACAATGAATAGTCAGCACCATTCAATCTCTACCGAATGCATATACGGTTTAGACTATTCATTTTCCAGCGTTGCCTAGCATTCGCTCGAGACGCGAACAAAAGCGAATTGTTTTGACAGGCCGAATTCTGCAAGGGCGCCGCAGAAACTGAGGAGGGGGGGTTCAAAGTTAAAAGTCAAGAACATAATAGGGCACAAACATTTTTTTTTGTACAAAACATGATAAAAAAATTATATTAACTAAAATAACGAGAGAGGGACCATGCACACCACTCCCCCCGGGCCCTCCTTCGTCACCCTTGACATATGTCTATCTAGTGTGTAGAATTTTATTTGATCTTATACCAACACGGCGCCAACCACTCCAAGCGCATATGAATGTACCAAATTTTAATTCGTTCGAGTTTGTGACCTAATGTATATACTATATACACTTATTGACGCTACCACTAGCGCTATCATAGCTAGTGTGCGTGCGGGCTCAATCATAACAATATGAATATGTGATAGATATTTGTATAAGTTTAAAAATCAATAATTAGAATATGATTTTATCATGACAAATATTGTTAATTAGTAAATAAGCTATAATAACTATCGGCTATCATATTAGTATATTACATTTGCGATTAAAAGGTTTGGTTTTCAAAATATTTTTGAATAATCACCTAATATGATCTGATAATTGAATACTGCAAATAAAATAATATTTGCTAATACGCCATACGGCATATATACACGTCCTGCACATCATCGTAAATCTAGTGTGTATACTCAACAAAAAACTAGAAAAGTGATTGGACGTCGTATACCCCCCATAGCCTTACTCCCCAATACATCACCATATTATAATTATCTTATTAAGTTTACTTATGTCTAATAATGTAGACATAAGTAAACTTAACAAGATGCTACTATTATCCTATACGCTATAATTATATATTTAGAACTTTATACAAGCTATCATAATAACTTACGTCTTAAGCATTTCACATATTTTACATTGTATAATTATAATTTACAGATATAGATATTATTATATATTTAGTTTATAGTTTTGTTCGTATATACGGTAAACATACAATATAATATAATATTAAACGTCATACACAATATAAAACAGGCATTGAAAATCCATTTATACCGACTATACACAGAGAATAATTGTGTTTCTTTGTTATCTCTATTTGAATATTATTGTTTAATATTTATAAACTATACATTAAACAAAGTTACCTATGTCCTATAGTAGGTATTTGGTATATCATATATTTATATGTTTCTGTATACTGCCGCTACTTTGTAAAATAATAATTGTGAAGTACTTTGCAATCTTTATATCTATACTTCTTAGATATACCTATAGACAAAAACCTAGCCAACTAATTATTTTTATTTATTCTTAGAGTGTGACCATGATTTTAAGAAACACTAAATATTTCATAGAGATGACATTTTCAAATTTTAATACTTTCGGTGCACGCAAGCGTAATATAACATGTATTTTTTCAAATTGTAAAACCTCTTTTTAGCACACAATTTGGATTGACTAATTTTTTTGAAGTTGATTTGACTTATAACACTTGGTTATAAATTTGAAATTGAGTGAATAAAAGTCATCATTAAAATTTATAAAAAAAAACTTTTTCAAAATGCTTAATTTACCTATTTAGGTATGTATCACTTTACTGTTTTACTTTTTAAGAAATTTTTTTTTTTTTTTATCATTAAATTGTACAATAATTTAATGCAAATCCCTTTACTTCCTTCAGGAAAACTATCTATGATTTAATTTTTATAATTAATTCCTGGACATCAAATTATGGATAAAAAAGTTAAATATTTTAGTACTTGATTGTTTGTATGTGATATTTTTGTGTTTCTTTAACCGCATTAATAAAAATAATTACAATATTCAATACTTCTACTGTCTAGTACTATACTAATAATATTAATAATAATTGGGGCTCGGAACGTTATGCTCTTAAAAAGTATTAAATATGCATGTATTATGCGTTTAAAAAAGTACAAATAAATATGCACTACCAAAGTATCAATATGTAAAAACTGTATAATAATCACTAGAAATTTGAATTTTTGATATTTTAAATTTTAATAATTAGTTACTATGTATAACTGTATTGGTTAATACTGCAGGTTTTTGACAGAGTATTTTGGCGAAAAGGTTTTATTTATGTGAGTACACTAAATTCATTGTTCATTTATCGTTTTCTTATTATATATGTGTTAATGTTGTTAATTGTTATAGAAATACGTCGTGCATTCGGTTTAGTTAAAGTTGGATTTTCGTCGAGTCTATTCTTTATAGTTTAAACTAATATACATATATTACTAAGATTCTGTTACATTTTAAAATTATTGGTAATGTCTTGAAATTAAATAAACCAATAAAAAATTAATAATTATTCAGGTATTATGACAAAACATACTATATTCAGTACTATATTTATGTTGATATATTTGTGCATACTGTATACTGTACCTATACTATACTATAGTATTGACAATATTGATTTAAATTTATTTTCAAAACGTTCTTTAGCAGTTATTTTGCATAAGTATCAAATTCATAATAATAAGTTAAATACATATTTCTAGTTAATTAATATATATATAATCATATATTATATTTTAAATCATATACCTATTGATAGTTTATCCAAATTTATGAAAAATTATACAAAAACCAATAAAAATGACATGTTTTGAAATCAATAAAAAAAATATCATAATAGTTTTTATAAAGAATTAAAAATGTTTAAACCCTTATCGTGTTGAAATTCTGAACTCTGGTTTCAAGCTTAATTCAACATAATTTTATATATTGATATTGTAATACATTAAAAATTATAATACGATTTTTAAAATAGGTAGATAATTTATGTCAGTAACACAAATTAGTTTATTTCACACAATTATCGACCACTCTCGAGCTTATAATACTAATCGGATATCAAACACAATGTTTTATGAAACTTTTGGCTGCTCCCCATTGCCAAGGTTTCGTCCGTAGTGCCAAGCAATCTATTTTCGTAGTTTATCATTTTGTACCAAACGAAATAAAGCGGACGGAAAAATAATTTGAATTGTGTTAACAAAATAAAAGCCGCAAAAACGAGGTCGACCGCTAAAATTTTACATATATCTGCAGGAAGTCTAAGGCCATAACCTTAAAATAATAATAAAAATATGGTAGTAAAAATGATCATGTTTTTATTTTCATCCTTATCTTATAATATCTATTTTCTAAGAATATTAACGAACTTTTATATGTGTGCTTACTTATTAATTTCATTATAATATTATTAATGATTTAATGTTCTCCTACACCTCTAGAGTGTACAACAATTTGTTCAATCTCGTCTTGTATACAAATATTGTTAAAAACAAATCATAATTTGTTACTATACTTCTCAGTCCTTATGAACGAATTACATTTAAACTTCGGTTAGGTAAAGTAAAACAAAAGGTGTGTCTTGTTTTATACACTTATTTTAGTGTAAATGGAACAAATAAACTTCCAAACAAATTATTTAACTGGAAATAAAACATAAAATATCTTTTGTTTAAGGCTCATAACTTGCTTTTCATACAATGTCGTCAATTTTAACACACTATACTCTCTCAACCTGCTGTTTCAACGGTTTGGTATAACGGAATAATTTCAAAATATTATAAATAATAGTCAGGAACATATTATAGTTATAAAAACTTATAAATTAGTAATAATTATATGATACAACAAAAAACAACGTATATAAAGTTGGCCTCAATCGGACTCAATGAATTACATCAGACTGCCTTTAGTAGGTACGCAGAATATACATTTCAATCATATAATATTATAAATATTATCGATAATATTCATATCACATTAGGTACTACGTTTAAATATTGAATAATTAATTATTATACTTGAGTTCTACATATATACGAGTATTTTGTTTATAATTAGATAGTATGATGTAAATTGATTCAGTTGTGTAGAAATAAATTATTATCAAATAAAGTTAAGTAAAGGTAGACAATTAAAGGACTTATCCGCCTAAGAATATTTTAAAACCCCCTAAAACAAATAAAAAAAATTATAATATTTTCCTTTTTAAATATTGTCCAAAATGTGAGTAGGTATACTAGGTATATAGAATACTAACTGTATAACCTGACTTCGCCTGAGAAAAAATGAACAAATATAGAATATGAAATTTTATTGGTTTAACCCATGGCTTAAATATACAAGATTATTGCAATAGGACCTCCACTACATCATTTTATCACGTTAAGGAATTAAAAAAGCAGCGTAGGAGTACGACCTATACTGGCTATACTGTGATATTATATACTAAGATATGGACTGTACCCTTACGCAATACGCTGTCATTTTATTTTTGTTTGATAACAATAAAAGATATATGCAATAACCTTGTATATTTAAGCCATGGTTTAACCCCGTAATTAGTGTGCCTACCTCAGTTCAGATATTATACTCAATTATAGCTCTTGGTATATTTTTGGACGTGGTTCAAACTACCCTCTAAAGTCTAAACTATCCTGATATCTCTAAGTATAATCTATGAAATTTTTGTCAAAATCCGTCTAATATTCGTTGGTCTATAGGCGAACATATAGAAAAATCGTTTATTAATAATTTCTCATATTTGTTTTAAGATAAGGCCATAAACGCGATGATTTTATGAATGCTTTTACCTCATCTGACCGAGTTAACGGGCAGTAAATGGCAACCATTTATATACAAAAAAATACTAATCACTACTGATTTCTACTATTGCTGTTATAAACTGTAACGACAATGATAAAAAAAAAATGGTTGATTTTCATCGTGAATTTCAAAATGCTTTTGTAAGTACCTCTTTAAAATTCCAACTTCGGGAAATATTAATGCACCCGTACATACGGGTGATACGAAAATACTATGGAAATTTAAATTCTCTAGCTATGATAGTTTAGACTGCGTTGATCAGTCATAGTCAAGATACATTCAATATTTCAATTATATATAACATATAGATATGTTCTTTACTTAGGTACTAAAAGTTGTTAAGAGGACCCTACACCCATATGCATTTGTTATCTCAGTCTAATACACGTACGCCATTCACTAGTTTCAATAGTGTGCTATTAGTTTTGATATTAGAGTGAACTGACCTATTATCAAACTTTTAGGTAAGAAAATTATTTGTGCTTAAGTATTTTCTTCGATATTTTAATTTTCAAGCGAGATATGAGCAGTTTTAATTTGTGATTTTTCACATACCATTATCTTGCTTTAAAATTAAAATATCGGAAAAATTGCCGACGATTAAGCATAGATAATGTTCTTACCTAAAAATTTGATAATAGGACATTTCACTCTAATATAAAAATAACAGCACACTATTCAAACTAGTGAACGAAAATTGTCTGTCGTACGTTTAAGATGGAGATTACAAGATGTCTTGTGACACCATGTCTTTTGGTACTTTGGTACTTCTATTTTATGTTCAATTGTAAATTTTCGTTCGATTAAAGTTACTTGTAATTGATTTTTTTATTGGTTTGGTGTAATAAATATTTTTTCTATTGGAATTTTGATTAGGTATTATTTCAGGAGATAATATCTCAATTACACATACACATAAACACATAAAGTGGAGAATCATTAGTAATATATTTATATATATAATATAATAGGTATATACTATACCACTAATATATATTAGTAGTATATAGTAATGCCGTTTCTAGCACACCCCCTTCAACATCAGAAAAGAACAATTTCTTTATAATTTTTAATTATAAATGTTAAGTTAATTTTGTAAAAATTTTATTCTTTGTGTTACTCATGGATTATGTTGGAAAGGGCAGTAACTTATTGATCATGCCTTTGTGTTGTGAATAAGGATCAGATAGGGAGTATATTTTGTAAAAATGATTTTCTTAAATGCAGTTATATAGTTTTTCAACATTTAATTAAACAGTTTGGCTTTATGAATCATTTTGTGTCAATTTAAATTTGATGATTGGGAAAACTGTTAATTATTCCAAATAAAACATTTGTATGGTTTTATTTCCATCGCCAAATTTACTTTAACACTAGACTAGTAATGGACGATCTGAATCGAATTTCTTAGTCGAACTATATGGGTCAATTTTATTGAAGGACCAATTCCATTCGGTGAAGATTGTAACGTTTGAATCAGAATACGAGTTAGGCACATTCCTAAAATTTTAGAACGGTTATGTCAGACTGCCATAGCATGACTGTACTGCCATAGTATGACTGTACTGTCATATATAATATCATTTGTCGATGTTAATATATAATAGATGTGTTGCAGTGTAGTCTTCAAAGTATGAAATATTTCATGTGGTACCTGAAACTTTGAGTTTTTTAAAACAAATATTTAATGCCGTATTATAATATATTTTTTGGTTCTTGTTTTCAACTATTTAATTTTTATGGAGAAACTATAATGCTTTTTCACAAGGAGCGGATTATCGTCGACCTCAATGATGGAACTATAATAACTATAGCTATTGCTATACCTATAACCTATAGGTTTAATGGTATATAAATAACACTGCATGTATATGACACTGTTATTGACGATAATTACTTGCAAAACATTTTATTTTCGTAGTTCTATCTTAATAAAGAAAATTATACTCTCTTTGTTTATAGTAAAATTATTACTACTATGGTGTTTACAAATTTAATACTTATTTCTTTATCAATGAAAACATTTTAAATACCTACTTATCTTAATATTAAAGAATACTATTAGTAATCATAACTGTACGTAAAAATAAACTTGTTTTATAAAAATGTTTCATAACTTTAAACATAGTATTTCATGCTATTTTTAAACACATTACAAGCAATTATGTATTATAGATACATTTTTAATCACCACAGTTGTCGATGACTTGCTATAAAGTTATTCCCTTTAAAACCATTGAAAAATCGAATTAAATGAGCGCTGGATTTGGGTAGAAATGTTAATACTTAATATTGTATGGATTTTCTGAATTTTACCCCATGTGCGGTTCACAAAGACATGTCCTATTATTTATGTATTATATTATTATGTCTTATATAGTTATATACTTATATGTAATAAAATAGACTAATCAGTGCATGCCAATTTCCGAGATCAGGTATACAATACGCAAAGTTTGAGAGTTGATCGAATCTTCGTTTGACGTTTCGTAGTCTTCTTCAGCCTCCTTCTTCTTCAATTAATACATTTATAGATAATATCGTGTTGATAAGTTCATTAGAAAGTTTTGTGTCAAAAGAAAGTTCAAACAACTTAATAAATAGAACGATAACGGGAGGTTAACATACATGAGCGAAAACATACAACGCGTTCAGTGCTATCTATCGCGATAACAGTGTACTGTGTGCGTGTTACTGTTTTGTTTTAAGTGATGATAAGGAATACGATTACAGTATCTCATTACACTCATTAAAAAAAATATGTTACTAAAATGTATTATTAGGATACAAAAATATGTCAAATTGACAGCTTCCATCGGCAAAACCTTTTAAAATAATTTTGCATTAACGAAATTTAACTATAATGTCTTTTCAAAAAAAATTCTATGTCTCATTTTCTAGTAGACCTTTTAAAAAGGCTAATGTTTTTATAATATAAATCAATTTAAATACAAAATATCAATACTGTTTGTTTGACGAATAACGATGGACGATGGTTGTAGGTTCTGGACAGTAATGTTGCCACCTGCATAAACCCTTAAACAAATGGCACGTAGGGCAATAGAACTCCCGCACCCTCATTTAATACGTCCCTGCTTAAATTACCATGATATTAGATTTTCAACTATTTTATTTATTTATTGGTCAAAACAAATTAAAATTAAAATACCGCGGTTAACATTTTTATGTACATTATATTATATCTGATTTCCATACATTTTAAGGATGTGTATGACTTATAGGTACTTCTTACATTATATATTGTATAAACTTGCAATAACTTCACTGAATGTACGTTATTATATTTTATGCAATGTATCCACTAAATATTTAGAAGATTCTACATTATTATTTATTACTGAACATTATCTCACTAATAATAAATTAATTTGTTTCATACTATAACAATAAGTTTAGCCAGGTTGGTATTAAAGCTGTTACTGTAAATTTAAATGTGATATCATATACGGATTGAGTTTTATTTCATGGAATTGTAAATGCTATAATGCAGTCTTCCTTTAATCAGTTACACCTACACATTTTGCGCCTATCAGTTCAGATTGTAGTAAATGTCAATCGAAATAATTGGATATACTAGAGTAAGTAATTTGAATTTATAGTTTGCAATATGCATGTATTTTCAAAAAAATTTTTTTTTTTGTGGTAGTATAGTAAAAAACCAATTTTTTTTATTAATTATTATTATATATTTTTATCCACAGCTGGTACCAAATACAAGTAGGCACATTTTTTAACTTAATTTTTCAGTTTATTTTAGCTATTCATTTTAATTACCTACCTATAGAATTTTTTAATTTAAATGTAAGAAATACTTAGCAGGATGTTACTTGGTCATAATATGCTTCCCTTTTCCATGGTACCATTCATATGCGGAATTAACTCTAAATATAGTGGTTACTGGATAGTAATGAGGTCAGTATAGAACAAAAAAATGATGCATGAAGGTGAATGTAAAAAGTTGAATACAGGAGATTTGAACTGTCTTATCATGGTTTATTCCCTTGGACACAAATAGGGAGGGGGCTTAGATTACTCTGAGCCATCTTAAGCTCTCCCTAATATATGTACATCATTTTAATACTACACATTTTAATATAGAACCAAACTTTATTACAATAAATTATACCTATAGTTTATTAGCTAAGAAAATTACTATAAACAAACTATGAGACTCAAGGAATTTATTGGAATAACTTTTACCTCAATCGGTCAAGTTGTTTAAAAGTTACACGATTAATAACAGAATACACTCAAGAATTATATTATGTAGGTATAAAAAAAAGATATATATTTTATAACTGTATAAAACCATTTTTTAATAAATGCATGTATTCAATAACACAATACATTCGTTTTTGAATTTTTGATTGTTTTGAATTGTATCATTTATAAAATTGTGTATAGTGGGTGGAAAACGAATCTCCTGTACTTTTTTTGTTCTTGAAACTTTTTTGGCTCAAGCCCCTATGCGATATGCATTTGAGGACCCTATTTACGTCTATGTTTATCCCAGAGTTTATACACATTAAACGGTCTCACACCATTCTCACTTTATTTAAGTAAACCGAATGTTATTAAATCAATTTTTCTATAAAAGTAAACTATTTTGTGAAATAGTGAAAACTATATTGATTATAATATTTTTATTATTATTATGATAAGCAATATTAATATTTAATAGGCATACCTTTTAATATTAATTATATGGAATTGATTGTGTTTTAGAAGCGCAAATATTATTAACACATTATTTCATATTCTGTAATTATTCGTAATTTAGAGTTACAAATAATATTATATTTGAGTCTAGCAATGAAAGACTATTTAAATAGAGTTACTGATTAATTATTACCTAATGTTTTACTATTTTTTACTTTATTTTATATTTACTAAGTATTCAAGTTGTAATAACCAAATTAATAACATAACAAACGGCTTTTAAAAGAAAAAAATAATAATAATAAAGAAGTAAGCACTATAATCATCGGTACACGGACAATCATTGCATTAAACCACGAAACATTACTAACTTTAGATTTTGACACATATGATTTTTGTCTAGTATTATAAATGTATAACCAAGGCCGGATTAAGGCTGATTCGAATGGAACTTAACGATGTGCTCCTTTTCATTAACTACAAATAATTATTGTTGAACTGAAGCATGCGCCCCTAGCGCCGAGAACTAGTTAATTAAGAAAGGTACTTACATTTTTAGAGATAATTGTTTTCAAATTTGCTACTTTTAATTGATAATATATATTTTATATTATATATATAGATAACCCAAGGCTAGGCATTAAAAAGTTAAAGTTAAGTTACTTTTGTCCAAGTTACATAACGAGTTACCTATTTTTTTTTAAAAAATAACTTCCAATTTAAAGAAATACATTTTTTCTATGTTATGCAGTAACTTATGAGTTAATTAACTTTCAAGTAACGTCAAGTTCATTTGTTAGTAGGGGATAGATAGTCATATCATTGGAAAAGTATTGCATAGAGAATATTTACACGAAAAAAAATGTTACACATATTATCATGATTTTAAAGCAAAATACAAAAAAAGAAATACACCAGTGCCGCTAGTAAAATTAAATTTAAAAAATTTTACCGGAAGCAGTCGAGTAATACGAAACATAAAAAGCCTAATTATACAACCAATTTATATATGTAATGAAAGAAAATAATAGTTAATTATTGAAAATTATTGTTTGGTATTCAAATGTATAAGTACATCAATTAATGTTTGTATGATGCTTATAAATTATAGCTCATGCTGGTATTACACTTGTTCGACATCGGTTGAACGATAACTTTTGTCGATAGACTGATAACGAACCGGTGTATTACCAGCTTTATAGACTCAAAAACTAATATACGAAATACATGATTCCCATATAAAACGTTCATATAAAAGGAGACGAAGCACAAACACGCTGATACCGTACTGTGTGTGCGAAAAGAAATGCAATATATTTGAGTGTGTGGATTTTACAATTAAAATGGTTGTATGGTCGAATTTTGACCAATAGACTATATTATAAATAAAGACATACGTATAAAATGTATTTTTTACTTCCAAAATATTTTTCATGCATGTTTTTGTAATTTTATATATATATATGTATAATGTATATAATATAATATATATTATATACATTATAGGCACCTACATTATACATTATACATTACCTATACTTATATTATATCTATTAAATATCTCGATTTGCAGCTTCAAGGTGGCGATGGCGGTTGTCTATCCGGCTTCCGCATAGTATAATTTAATACAGCCATGTCTTAATGGTATGGTTAGAATAATCAAATTATTTATTGTCTTTAGAGGGATTTGAACAGTGTTATTAGAACTGATCATAGCAATGCATAAGCATACATTTTTTTTTTTTAATAATATTTTGATGTCGTATGATCCCAAACCGGCTGAATATAATATATATTATATATACTCAGTATTTATACTCGACTCATTGAAATATTACACTTGGCATGAATACTCTAGAACTACCTATCATCTGTATATTTAAATTCTAAAAATATAACATATTATATATTGGGTTCTTACGTATTGTTTAGTGAGTTTTTAAAGGTAGGGTGGGCAGAGATAATTTTTATTTGAATTTCTAATCGAAGTTATAATTCAATTGTTATTCATCGCATGTTAGATTTTTTATAAAACATTATTATCGAACGAATCATCCGACTGAAAGTATGCTTGTCGCGTTTCCTTTTGTCTTACACAATAAATAATATTTATTTAATCTACGGAATATAAATTTAAATTATATAATATACGCAGTAAAATAACAACAAAGATATATCATTTCAGAACTATACAAACGTAATATAGATATAAGAGTATAAAAAGAAAAAAGTACAAAACAACAATTTCTTTAGTAATTCTATATTACTTATCATAGATTTTTATAATTTTTCACTTCAATACTTGTGAGGTTGATTATATTCAATAGTAAAAAATATTTTATATACAAATATGAAAATGTATTTAAAAAAAATTGAAAACTGTTTGTTTAGTATAAATTATTAATGTGATATGTTTAGGAAAAGATAATAGTTCAAACCAGTTAACAACATTAACGACATGCTTATTATTTAAAACATTTATGTTTTCTGCTGTTATTCCATTAGATGTCTTTCATATTATAATTTGGCTCAATGGGTATTGGTAAAAAAAAATGTTGGAAAAAATGTTTTGAAACTGTGCACGTAAGACTACTGAGATACTAAACGTAACTGCGTAAAAAATAAAAATTATAAAATAACCGTAGATGCTTTTAATATAGGATCATAGTACCTAGGTAACCAAATTATACTGAATATGTCTTAGTATTTCTTGGAAGTATAGGCAAATGCTAACAACTTGTACTTATTTTAAATTGTATGGAGGTTCGTACGAAAATATGTAAATATTCTAAGCATTTTCCCAACTACAAATGGTAACGCATCTCTTATCAATGTAATGCATCTCTTGAAATTAAAAATTCAAAACGGTTTTTTCATTCTCCAATATTTAGTTTCTTGAATTTCTCAGTTATTTTTTAAAAAATAATATAAAATATTAATAATGCACGTTTACTAAACTTTGTCTAAATTTATTCTTAAAATGCAATAATTTATGTTTTTACCATTATTGTTTTAATACATACAAATATGACTAATTTTGTTGTTGTAATTATATAATATTAAATTTTTTTTATCGAATAACTACAATCTTCACATAAAATATGGTACAGTAATTATTTAATTTTTTTCAACATAATATAATAAATGTTATAATATTTGAAAATACACGAATAGACGGAAGTACATAATTCAGTTAAGATACCTAGCTAAAAAAGGTTTTAATATTATATTTTATAACTACATATTTAAATATTAAAATAACAACATGTATCTAAACAAAAAGTTAAAATTGTAATAGACAAATAAGGACAAATAATATTCAAATAGTTCAATTAGTTTATTCAAATATTTAAAAATCACTTATCACTCGCCTACCATCAAGACACAGAATTATTTAGTTATTAGTTAATTAATTAGTTATTCTGTGATCAAGGCATCAACCTTTATAATAAATAAGTAAATATTTAAAATATAATGTTATAAATTATATTTTTATGATACACATAAATACATAACAATGTATTTTATTGTATATTTAGCAAAAAATAAATTACAAATATTTATGTTAAATTAGTACACTAATTATGTAAATTTTATTAATAAATTCCATATTATACAATAATACTCATTGAGTATTGTATGAATTGTCTGGATTAAGTCATAGATCTTTATTTATCTTAGTTTATACAGTTTTTTACACCTCACAACCGTATGGACCTTAATATGACCACAATATGTCAATTAAAAACGTATGGAGAAAATTTTCAATATACATACAGAATAATATACTGTTTTTTATAGAGTTCACGACAAAATGCTTATCTGAAAATTTGCCAAATCATAATTCGATGCGATTCGATTTGCACGATTTATTTTACTGAAATCTACAGTTATGTCGTGTTTTCTATAGTCTACATTATTGGTCGAGCATTGGCAAATATCGGTGAATTGCAATTGCTACCACTGTTTATCACTGAAATAAATATATTCATAAACAAGTAGATACTTATTGTAAAAATATTTATTACATTTTTAGATTTTAATTTCAAATTTGTTTGAATTTTTATCGAATAAAATCTGTTCTGGCAGTGGCCAGCGGTATGTTTATTATTCTTGTTATAAATATTGCTATTGTTGCGTGAACAACGATACCGAATTCTCAAGTGAGTCTACTGATGTCAATATATTGATGTGATCAACGGACATTGTCACAATATAGCTTGTAAAAATTATATACGCGGTCAGTAAACTCGTACTCAGTTCATGTAGTTCAAGCATGAAAAATAAAAATAAATACATTTCAAGTTTTTGATGTTATATATTATTGTATTATACTTAACATTAGTTACATATTGTAATTTTCTGTAATAAATAAAAATAAATGTTTGAAGTTTTGAAAGAATATACCACCAATTGCATCAATATCTGTTATCACTTATAAAAAGAAGCTAAAAAAAATGTATGCGATTAACCTATTAATTATCGATATGAATTATTACCATTTTATTAGTTAAGTCCAAACTGGTTCGTCAATTATGACATACCTGTTTTATTTTCTCAATAGTTTTCTTAGTCTTAGGGAAAACTGCAAAAATTGTGGACAAAAAATGATGATATAGCATTTTGATTATACAGCATTATTACACGTTATTAATAACAATTTATTTTGTTTATTTTGTTGCGATTCAAAATTTAATAATAATCCTATTTTTTTTAAATTAAATAACAAAAATTACTTTTTAAATGTTTCGTGTAGACTTGTTATCCAATTGATGTTAGTATTAATTTTTGTTTTCACTTGATAATTTATTAAAACTAAGGATAATAAAACTAAACGTAGTATAATACATCTTAAATATTATTTTAGATTTAGATCATAGCGAGAAAATGGTGTCAGTGAATGTAAGATAAACTATATAAAATTTGTTATACTTATTGTGTGATGTGCCTTTAGACATTTATTTGACTAATTCTCATTTTAAGAATCACAAAAAAAAATGCTTTTTTAGACTATGTAAGCCATAAATGTTCATCCTTAAAAAAATGGTTTTGTTTTGAAATGGATTTGCTTTATAAAAACAAATAAGGAATAATGAATATGTATCTTGCATTATTTATCACGTTAATTGTCCATTTCAAATGTTCATCTATAAACGGTTATCGACACGCACGAAATATAATATTTCTTAACCATATACGTGTTAAATCCCAAACCTAATCCAACTTGCAGTTCTATTTACAATTGATAACAAGCAATATTAAAATAAACACGACTTCGCCGTGGTCCAGAAAAATATTATATATGCGAGTTTATCAGATACGTCACGTGTTTACTACACAAGTATTAGCCATGACCTACATCCAAACTACTATTTCGTTTTGGTTAGTTTGTTGTATTATCGTTAGACCTTTTGTTATCTAAAAAATGAAAAGGTAAATGACAATAATAATAATAATAACATACATAGTGAGCCACCATGTTTACCTGTGTTAGATAATATATGAGAAAACGATTAAATACAGTGGCACACCCGGTCATCCTGTATTTATAAAAGCGATGAAAATAATACGAATCCATTAGACGATGTCGTCACAAAGTTTTTTCTATGACCTCTCTTACCAACCGGCAACCACCATAGTTATTTAATTAAAACCTACTATCATCCCTGGAACACTATATCTGCACTGAGTATAATACAATTATATATTATGTTTGTTTAATAGCCTCGAATTTATTTTGTTGCAGGAAATGTCAGTGCAGTTTTCACGTATAAATGGAAAGGCGAGGACATGGCCCGAATGTTGGACGACATAACTAGGAGGGTGATGGTGAAAATCACAATAGCCAGTCATTGCACCAGGCCATACGGTAACATTAACAGGTATTTATATAAAATTCTACTGAGTTACATGATATTATACTAATATAATATTTTGATTTATTTATATTGGTACCCAAATCGAAATATCGCTATAAAATAAAACATTACGATTCATCATATAAATAAAACCTAACACAGCAAACTTAACCTAACAAAATATATTATTTATTATTCTTATTAATATCCTTCTGTGTTAAATATGTATGTATTATATATTTATATTATATTAATGTATGACTAGCATTGATACTTGATCATATTATGTGTACCATACAACAAATAAAAATATTGTTCATCCCACACATGTACATTTCTTGCATGCAATTCAAGGATAGTTTATTTGTTAATTTAATTAGATAACTAAGGACTACAAAAGTACAAAATCAAAAATAGATAATAGATATTTAATTTTAGAGTTAAACAGTTTTATCTACTACTTACGTAAAAATGTTTTCTCAGCATGATTTTTTAAATTAAATACATAATATAATACTTGACATTTTTATAAAGTCTTACTTGTCTTTAAACCGTTTTTTCAAAATAAAATAACATACCTATCAAAATTACTGCACATACAAATAGCCTACCTATACAGTATACAATATATCATTTATATATTATATTGGTTGAGTCTTCGTGTTTTTTCATTTTCCCACGAAGCTATATGATACAAAAAAACGGAAAATGCCGTTGCTTATATCATACATATATAACATGTACTGATAAGGAAATTGTAGAGGAAAATCGATAACAACTAAAAAGACGCGTGTAAAATTAATTTAAGTCACGGATAAATAGACAAAGAAATTGAACATATGTGTGTTCTTGAACATATAGTTATATAACCATGTCAAGTCACAAATCTAATTTTATCATAGTATTATTTTGTTAACTACATTTCTCACTAAAATGTTTATGTATTAAGTAGCCTATAATAATACATGTTCTAAATCCAATAAGTTAGGTACCATATTTGTCTTGTGGTCAATAAAAAAAAAATACCTAGCATGTGCAAACATTATAAAGTGTATGAAATTTCCTGAAATTACTATAAACTCATTTTTATTAAGATAAGTGTTAAATTGTAAATAATTGTCTACATGTATTAAAAATATCTCTTTAATTTTTACTAAAATATGCTCATTGATTCGATTGATTTTAATGTAAGATATTTTATACTTTTATTTTCATTAATAATTTAGACTATTTAGTGGATATGTAATTAAATAAATGCGTGGTTAAAAATAGCTAGTTAAACTGTATTTTCTAATAAAATAGACAAAAAAAAAACCGAGGAATTTGCTTCTGAGTGTACCTACCTTGTCATTGATTAAATCACTGTAATGAATGATGTGATGCATTTTATTTCAGTGATAAATCGTTATACCTATACGAAAACCTTTCTAAGCAATTCACAGTCCACTGAGAATATTTTTAAATATATTTATATTATATAGTATAATTAATTAATTTTTCTATTATTAATATGGTAGATTTAGCTTAAACTAATTTTTGACAAAATCGTCGCATATATTAATTATTATAGTATTGATATATTGATATTAACATAATTTATATTATCTACTAAGCCAAGTCCAACCAAAACTACAATATCCGAATGATTACGATAAAAAGCACGGAAAATATTAAACGTATAATAAAATATATGAGAATACATCGGGCACCCAAAGAAGTAGGACAATTTGCTTCAAAAATAAACAAACACTTTTCAAATCTAGACTCATTGCTCAGGTAAATTTGTCGGTATAGGTATAGGTACGCAAGTCACAAACACACCGGCTGACCGTGACAAGAACACACACATCTAATTCCTACTAAGCGTAGTAGGAAGTAACCTAAATGTATTACCTAAAATTTATAAATTACTATCTTTCGTATACGCCAATATAAAATAATAAACCATACAATTTTACGCGCCTTGAAAATATCATCACTGCAGCGTGCGTTTTTCATAATATTTCATTATAATATACAGTTGACTTAAATAAACCAACTTCTTTACCTAAATTAAAAAAACAGATAAGATCCAGAAACTAAGTGTTAAGAACTATTTTTCTTTGAAAATAATTAACATTTAATTCTAATGTTCTACAAAAAAAAAAAATTGTATCACTAATTGACTAGTTGTCTAGATGCTCTATTAAACTGATGAAAGATTGTAAGTTCAAGTACAACATAAAATAATACGACTTTCCTATTTAATCATTTACTGGCTAAAAAGTATAGTACAATATAATTTGTTTAAGGGACCACCAACACCAACATTTATTTTCTCAGAGTGTCTCGCGCGCAATACTGCAACAAATATATTCTGTACTTCTACGATATAACTCTCTGGTTCAGTTTATAACAAATGGGCTCATTATACGTTTTAAAAATAAGGATATATCGAGTGCATTGGTCGGATAATTTTTTAATGTTTTTATTTTTTGTCAAGTAATTATTAAAATATTAATAAGGCTATCCGGCCAATGCACAGAATATATCCTTTTTTTATAAAACATGTTACATAATATAATGGTCCCTATTGCCTTAAACTGAACCAGAACAACTTAATTTTGGATGTCCGGAATACCAATGTTGCTATATATAACGTAAGTATCAGACAGAGAAATAAATTTTGGTTCAGCGGCCTATTTACAAACTGCAAAGGCATAGACGTATTTTTGGGTGTTGCTAATTATGCTATAGTAATACTAGCAACTTTTATTTTATTTGATTGGCTAACTAGTATTAGATCATGGTATCACCAAATAATAATATACTATAATAATATAATATCCTTGTCCGCTTTAAAAAATTAGAAAGTTTTCAGGGGCCATCAAAATGTAATGTCCATGTTTATCCAAAGAAAGTAAAGGCAAAATATAAAAATTAAATTAAAATGAATTAATTAATTAATTAAAAAATAAAATTGTATCTGGCTTGTCAGATTAAGTTCGTCGACTGGCCGTCATATATACCGCCTGACCTTTGCTATAAACAGGACTTCAACCGTAAAGGTTAAATTTTAAAGGAGATTTTCTTAGCTAAGCACCTACATAAGCTTTCCGCGTACCACAGGTTGAGAAACGCTGTCTTAACCCATTGGCTTACCACTTAAAACTACCTACACAATAAATCAAATGCTGATTTAATAATCTAAATTTACAATAAATGTGTGGTTCTTATTAGTTATTTGTTTAGTTTTCTTCAGACATAAGTAGATTTATGGACTACTAAATAGTTGATAAGACAATCGTATTCCTTGTCGTATTGATGATAGGTATATTAATATTTTCTGACTAACTATACTTTTTCGATATAAAATTAATTATTTTCTCTTAAAAATCTTGACATCAACTATTATAATAATATAACAATGAGTAAACATTATTAATTGTTTGCACTTTATCAATAATAAATCAGATATCATACAAAAATAAAATACTATACTTTTTTTTTGTTTATTGCTTATACTGCATTGTATTCAAATTTTTGGACTAAGTGATTGTTAAATATGTGATAATATTAAATTTAATAATAGCCACATATTACCCGATCATCTGACACCTAATTCGTAATTTAAATGTTATACAGACGTATTTTATTATATAATGAGAGTTTTCTACTAAAGTACTACTCATTTTAAAAATTGAACTCCCAATTACCATTCCTTTTATGTACATTGTACCTATGATATGATCATTATTATGTTCGGTAATATTTTGGAATTATTGGTTTGTGTTTAAAATGTTTAGTTACAAAATAAAATAAAATTATCTTTAATCATCATCTTATCATGCCTCGATCATTTTATTATGTTATGTAATATTTATTGTAGTATACCGAATAACGATGATAACCCTGACAAATTTATATACTTACAGAATATAGCCAATTTTTTTATTTTATTACATTATTTCTTTAAGTCTGAACAATTGCCAGTCAAATAATAAAATATTTAAAAAAATCATTCACCCCAGTATTAACATTTACAAATGATTTATTTTAGATGTATAATGAACTGTTTAAAATAATTTTATTCTTGCTATATTAACATTTATGTATAATATATATTCATACATTTATCATTGTGGTTATTAACTATGTACTATAGTAGTATTATAGTTTAAGTATTATAAGATTTAAAAATAATGTAGCTCCAATCTTCCACGGTCAACAGGTGAAAGTTTTGGAATATTTATTTTGCATCGTACTACTGAATTAATTAATGTGTTCAAAATATACAACTAGTTAACAAGTGATAACAACAAACAAATTACGACTTAAAAAATAATAATAATATGAAAAATATTACCATTGGTTATAAATACTATTAACTATAGTATTTTTTAATCAATGATATTACTTACTATTATAAACAATTAACAAATGTAATTAATATTGCATGTATTGATGTATATTAATATTATCCTAAATTATTTAAAAAAAATTAATTTAATAAATATTTAGAGTGAGTGGAGTAGAGGCAAAGCCTTATGGAGTTGTTGAACTCAATATAGTTGGAAGAGAAGACTGAAGAAGAAAAAGAAAAAGAAATAGATAATACAATAATTTATTGTTATGAGGATAATATTATACTATAATAAGACGGAATAATTATAAAATAATTAAAAGTAGAAATACTGTGAAGTTCTATCAACTATAATATTGTAAAATGTAGTCATCGCATTGATAATGTGATTAAATATGACATTTATGATCTCCACTTTAAATTTATCGTTTCCAAACTTTATTGACTCACTGTATCATCACATGTAATATATTATCATGCAACAGAATTCTTAATTTAGATAATTGTATGTGAGTATCTTATATATTATTAATACTAATTTATCTTCATTCAATAATGATTTTATAATGTAATATTATCATATTTTAAATGGTGTTTCTAAATACATTATCTGTAGAAACTCTATTGTAATCATTATAAATCTTTGTAATTCGTTCCCGTATAGTTTAAATTTCAATCATTTTACCACGCAGTCTATAAATACACAGTAAAATATAATGTATTATTATAATATCATTATGATTATTATTTATTATTAACACTATATTAATAATTTTATATAAAATAATAATTCGTAAGTACTAATTTGTTATTTTAAGCGATGGTATTTATTTATCCGTATTTTAATTTATAAACTGTGTATAGCCATTATTTAACAATTAATTCCTGTTATATCTATATCTTGAATTTCAAATCTATAATCTTTAACTGTATTACATTATGATTTAATTTACTATAATATGTACGTTTTAGATTCTGAGCCGAGGAATTGGTTTTACAATTATTATATGTTTTGTGTGTGTAAGTATTTGGGTGGGGGGGGGGGGGTAGCAGTAAAAACGATTATAGATTTTCAACTTTGAAGATGGTTTCTTTCTTTCTTTTTATTAGAAAACAAGAATATAATATACAATCTGAAGATGGCTTATAAAAGTAAAAAAAAAAGAATGAATAACTGTAGAAACTTGTTTTTTTAACAAATATTTATATTTACATTTTACAGACATGATATGATTTTCAAAATACTTTAGTTTTTTTTGTACTATTAAACGCATTTTAAAGTTTCTACTTTCTTTAGTTTTTTTCAATTTATGTAATAAATTATGTATAAAATTGTCGTTTATAAGTAAAAAGCTTGATAATTTTATAGAAGATAGGTTATTCTTATATGAATTTAAAAATCTCGAAAATACATAGGCACCATTTTTTAAACGTTTAGATGTACAAAATCGCGAACATTTGCAAATTATTTTGAAGTTAAAAATCTATAATATATATTAAATACAAAATTTTTCAAACGTTTTTATGACAAAAATATAAAAATACATATTATGCATCAATTTTTTTTTGGCATTTTAAGTTAGAATTGGAACAAAGTGTAGTATTATTTATTAAAACAATAAATAACGATTTAAGTTATTTTGTTGTAAATAAAAAAATATTATTCGTAAGGACAAAACACTTTTTGCCATTACACACTTATATGTTATTATTTATTAAACACAATTACATTAAAAATATATTTAGATTAATTTCAAATTATTTATTAACTTTTCACACCGTTCTATTGTACATCGATATTGACGTAAAAATTAAAAACCGTAATATATGTTAATATAAGTATATAATATTATAATTATTATTAGTATAATAAATGCAGAAATTGATGAATCTTCCATACTGTTAGTAGAAAAATAAATTACTATTAGCAATATGAAATATGAAAATATAATATAATAACATTTCATTTGTAATACGACTACATACCGACACACCGCTCAGAACCGTTTTTATATTACAATGATTTATCATTGAATTCAAATTTAACACATCCATTACAGTGACCTAAATACCTACCTAATTAATGAAACTTGTCACTTGATACCTACTAAATAGTAGTGTGACTTCCCCAGTCTTTTTTTAAATGTAAGTATTTTCAAAAAACCAACAGTGATCTTCGAAGTGTAATTTGTAAGAGTAAAACTGCAACTATGAACAAAAAATAACACAACTTATTTCATTAATTTTGTTATTGAATATCTATAAGTACATGTAAAATATAATAAATTGATTTTTTTATAAGAATTTTTAATATATAACATGGATTGATATTAACAGTTGTCGAGAAAGGTAATCTTGGTAAAATCGTCGAACGTTAAATTCACAAAGATTTAAGAGGTATAGTATGTAAATCACGATTCCAGTATATAATATATTAGATTCCACCTATATAAGCCATGTTTTGATGAGGGAATTTTTTATTGTGGTTAGATTTTTGTATGGATTTGAGCTAATTCTGTGATATTTTTAATTGTCTAGTCTTTATTATGTTAGTCATATACCACGAATCACCAGTATCTATAATAGTGTGGAAACTAAATTTTCGATAAATTGAATAGGTCGGATATTTGAATGCTTGGCAGGCTCCAATTTAAATACCTTATGACTAAAGGTCTGATCATTGAATTAAAAATTAACGTTTTGGCTTTTAGATTTAATTTGAATTTTAAGAGTGGGTGGAAATAGCGGAGTCAGCTTAGTGTTAATGATTGGACATTTTCTGGAGAGAGAAAGTGACTTGTGATGATAAACTTTCAAGTTCGTTTTTAAAACATAATTTAACCTTGTAAAGTATTTTATTCTTAATTAAATGTATAGAATTTTAACATTACAATTAATATGTATTAAAAAGTATTAAAACATTTTCCTATGTAAAAAAAAGATCATTTTTTATTAATAAACATATTATTTTTATAAAGTGTTTTATTTTCTATTTTATAAGATAAGAACAAATTGTTTTTAATGTATTATGCAATACATGAATATAATATGTTATTCGCGTCATTAAGTTATTATATATCATTACTTATTAGTATTGATAATAAATATAAATACCAATAGATATTTTATAATAAATGATACATTCTAAAAATAATACGTAATTCAAGTATCAAAATAATTAAAATTAAGTCCTATATCAAGTTATTTAATTTGAATTCAATAATTATATTGAAATTGTAATAGGTACCTACTCAATCATTACTTAAACAATCAAATAATAATTTCATATATCACTTGATAGAATATAAATTGTACAATTTTATTTTTTAATCAAGTGGCCTGCGTTTTGGTTTATGAATATATTTCTGGGTAATGGTTACAATTACTCAAAATGCTTTATATCATAGATCATGCTCTTAATTCTTATTGGTTGTACAATGGATAATGCGATGGTACTTCTCAGTAATATTTTAATAATTTCACTTCAAAATGATAGATTCCATTTGAAATTAATTTACTTTGATAAAATAATTTGTTTACCGGTTTTAACCTCAATGTACTTTTTAAATATTTTGAATTATATGAAGTTATCATCATTACAGGTATCTCGTATCTATATCATATTATTATATTGATAAATGTATGGTTTCTTTCTTCATGTTGGCTTGCTATTACATATAATAGATTTTGTAAATTGATCACCGTATGTTTGGTGGTTCCCATGTACCTACTTATTATTATTAAAATCAAGAAAATCTGTGCAGTTTGTAGGTATACAAGGACTATATAAACTTGACTCCACTAAGAACTGATTTTTAATCTATAATTGTAACTTGTAATCCATAGTTTACCCAGCAATGAATGGGACGAACAATTAATGTTTGTTAATTTTTTATACTCATACCTCACGCTTTTCATACCTAACCATTCCTAATGTTTATGATATATAGCATGGTTTAATAACTTATAGATATTTTAAGAGTACATTGCGAGATCATTAAAATGTTTTAAATTTAAGGAAACCGTCTTTAAAGAATATGGAATTATGTGCTATGCGAGAATGTAACTATCATTACGAAGACCCGACTTGTTGTCTCCGTATTACATACGTACGAGATTTTCGTTGAACAATTCCAATAGGGTGTTGTTAGTTTTAATATTAGAGTATAATATAATATTATTTGAATATTATGACCTATTATAAAATTTAAAGGCAAGATTACACTTGATATAGATTCTAGGGCACTAAGTAGGCTTTTTTTAATATTATAATTTTTAAGTAAGTTATTACACTTTTGAAATTGTAAGTACATTTTAAAGTTATCATAATTTACTTAAAAATAATAATAGGTCGCGACGTCCTCAAATAATGTTTATTTACTAGGTTTAATATATCCCATAGCACGTGGGCAAGTAAAGAAAATATTTCTAGGGAAGGGAGGGTTACAGAAACTGTCAAACTATAATCCAAATTTGTATCGTATTAAAAATAACCTTCACCTCAAATAACAGATACAATGCTGATAAATTAATTTAATGCACATAGAAGAAAGTTAGAGTTTTTATTTCACTAAATAATTAAATGAAATAATATATTATTTCACTGCTATTATAATTGTATAACTTTTGTTTCTTCTAAATTCCATTTATAATCATTATTTACTGTTAATTTATTCCTCATTTTCATTCTCATCGTGTAATGTGTTTAAGTGTGTACTTATTTTGTATTTGTGTATTATAACAATTGGTGATGTAAATTTTTATATATTTTTGTATAAATACTTTAACAGTCAAATTATGAACTTTTCAACTTACTATTTACCATTTAAGGTATTGTGGTTATTTTTTTAATAAACTAATTTGACCATTTATGATGGGTGGACCATTCAACTATTTAAAAACATTAAATATTTTGTCTCATTAATAACTCCTATAATATAAAAATAGGTTTCCAAGTACGACCAACAAATTTATAAAAAATAACGTGGAGTGCAAGGTCGTAAGGTTAGTAATATTCCGGAAGATCATAAACTTGTATACTTACTCATTTGACGTACCTAATTATTTCTTTGAATCAACCAACTGATCAGATAAATTTTTTTTCTGACCTTAACTCCTATACAAAAAAACTTAAGCCCTAGGTTATGAAATCTATTATTTTAATTCCGGTACCCACATATTATGGACCAACCTCATGTGGTTCTACTGCTAACATTCAGATTACAATAGTAATTTGTAATCATCAATAAAAAAGTGGAGGTATTGAGATTTTTTTGATATTGAAAAAGTAACAATGAATAAACATGAATCAATAGGTTAAATGAAAACTTGACTGAAAAAAAACTTAAATCAGAATAGTATTATACCCATCTATATCGATTTACATAAAATTAAAATAATTATTATATTATTCGTCAAATAATAATTTATTTGGTTCATCATATTAATATAAAACCATCAAATTTATAAAATTCATTCAAAATTTCGTTTTTAACTAAGTACATTAAAAAAAAAAAAAAAAAATGGATTAATACCTAATCGTTTGGTCTAACAGTAATATAATAAATAACTTACATGGAATTGCTGATCTTTTTACTGCATATAAAATTATCAAAACCATCATTATTATGATACTAAAGCTGCCCAAGTATTTACTTTTATTTATTTATACATCACAATTATATAAGAAAATGCAGTTGTATCTCGTTAATAATAAAACATATTTGTTTAAACTTTTAAAGATAGGAACTTAGATCTACAAAACAGTTTTTGGCAAAAACATTTGGAATGCAATTTTTAGCTCATGAATTAATGGCACGAATTTTTTATATTATACTATGTACATTTTAATATGCGTTTTTAAAAAATATCTGTTTTTATTTTTCTTATTTGTTAGACTTTAATGTAAAATTCTATCTTTTAATATTTATTCGAAACCAATAAAACGTGATTTTATTGGTTTTTTTTATTTTTTAAAATTAAACGTGTCGTTTTTGTGTTAAGATGTTATATTATTATCATTTAACTTTTTCTAATGTATTGTTATATTTATTTAATTTCTATAATATATATACCAAAAACAATGGACACTAGATATTGTTTCGAATTTCGATTGTACAGTTGTTTCACTCTTTGCCGTTGTTTGTTGTTTTTGTCATATTTTGATGACCATCCAATGAAAAATATTTGATTTTGGCACGTATATGTATAAATTATGCCTACCTTTATCTATAGCAAACAATTAAAAATTATGCTTTTTAAAAAAAACAACTTTACAAAAACTTATGAAATTAACATGACGACCGATGGTTGTCTAACTTTAACTATAATCTACGATAGGTATCTATTGATTGAGAGAACGAATCATGGGTAATTTTTAAATTTTTGGTAAATGTCGATTAGGTATAGTTAAATCAAAATTTGAGAAACAGAATTTTGAAAGGAAAATGTGTGTTATATTTATGTAAATTAATTCATATAAGGCAGTCGTTAATTTGGAGTTGTTAATGTATGGGTATTCAAAAATAAAATTGCGTTATTATATTACGATTGGTAACTTTTCTTCTAATTATTGTTTACGTTATCATATGGTCTCTCGTTCATCGTGTTAAACTGGTTTTAGAATATCATTTAAAACAATTTTATAAGTTAATATTTTTATAATATCTGTTCAGATACATTAATTTCCAGTTTTACTTGAACGTCCAATATTAATGTCGAACAATGATGACAACAACATAGACGGTCCTTACTAATAATTACAGTACACTTACAAATTAACCTACCGTGAAAGTGATAATATAACAATATTGCATATTTTTATAGTTTAACGATTTATTATAACATTATTATACAATTAACTATGTAATAATCAAAAACAATAGTTTAATAACACAGCGTCATCTTAGAATAGCATAAAAATATTTTTTTGATTAGACTACTTGGAAATTTAAAAATATAAGAACGGACTATTCGGGCTGTGGTCCATTTCATATAATATAATATCTAACCGTACATGACCATTGACCACGCTCAGAACACGTTTCTTTGTCATTGTAATCTAAAGGTTTCTATTTTGACATAATAATTATTATTGGTCATTGGACGTCGATAGTAGTGCGTGGTCATTGCAATTATAGTTTAGTATTAGAGAGACAATGTCAAACACCGTCACCTCTACAACAGCTAATCGGTTTAAATACTCGAACTTTAATCATGAACATTTTAAAAACTGTTTTAAAATAATATGTATAAACTTAACCCATTGTTCATCCATTTAAATTAATATGAATTTAATTAAACTCCACAGTGTTAAATTACTGAAGTCTAAATCTAATATCAACTGCTAACAATTTAAAATGTATAGATAAACATAGCAATATAATATATATACCTAATATCTAGGTAAATAATTTTTGTTTTAAATATTCAAAGTCAGGTTAAAATATAATAAAATGTATTTTATTTATTAACATTTAACTATTAACATTAATTTAATAATTAAATATTAATAAAAAAATATATAATATAGGTACTTATGCTATAATTTATATACCAACATATTTAATGCAAAACTAATTGAGTTTACAGTATAGTTGCAGCCTATACTATTAATCAAGTTTTCCAATGACGAGTTGACAAATATCTAAATGTCAAAACCACCTTGGGTTATGAAATTATGTTAAATGTTAAATTGCAAAAGTTACAGACTGAAAATATTATCAAAACACTTGGGTCATAAAAATGTGTATTTATATTTTATATATAATGCTGAATCATCGATTTAAAAAGTATTTCAAATATTTAATATTGTATTTTTATGAGTTGGACCTGCTAAAGATTTTTTTTTTATTAATGTATTAATTATTAGGTACTTACTGGAATTATTTGAGTGTATAGGTTAACTGTTAAGTATAGTTTATAATGATAAATCCAACAAGTTACATAATTCAATATTAACATTATAAATGACAAACGTACCACGGTTTCTAGCACAAATGTAATATTTAATAATTATAGTTTAAAAAATATTTTTATATGTAATTAATTTAATGCCGTAAACCAAATTAATACATGGTTATTGGTTAGGTTAAAAATACTTCCAGAATAAAAGTCAATGTGCCTCAGAGGTACCTATTTAAATTAAAAAGTTAAATAGTTTGACACAACCTTCAAATATTTAAGATTTATTGTTCAAGTTTTAAACTATAATATTTTTACAATATCGGTAGAATTATTGTCAGTTTACTATTTGTTATGAAAGATATACTATAACGATACTAATTATTATCATCCACGCTTAATTATATAAGGCAGTTTAAAATTAATTATGCTTGACGCGTTAAATGTGATGTACAAACATTTAGAAAAGAAAATAGACTACCTAAAGTAGGACACACAAATTTTGATCAAACATGTCATACCAATTTTAATAACCTTTTAAAAGTGCAAACATCAATGTCAAATCAATAAAGTAATATATGATATAAGTAACTTGTTTCTAATTTCTTTTTGCTGATTTTATTTAATTATCTTTATTTCTTATCCAAGTCTATTTGATATTTTTTAAGCTAGTTTTGAATTAATTTATAAACTTTTAAATTGTTTGAAAACTTCAGAATAGTTAATTAATTTTAATATACTCGGATGTATTAAAATTATTTAACTAACATTTTAACAGAAGTATTCAAATATTGCAGCCAACAAGGTTGTTACACGTTACCTTTTTGATAATAATTTGTATTACTGTACTTTTTAATAAATGAACCCTAACAGGCTGTTACAGTTTAAATGGTAAACGTTGTCAATTTTAAAGTAATAATTAAAACATAATATTATTATTATTTAAATAAATTCGAAGTATCTTCATCCCAGCTTCTGAACTTAAATTCTCCGAAAAGTGAACTCAATTAACAAAATAAAGAATAAAAAAAAAATCAATATTGTTTTTTAGAATTCAAATAAACGGTTTTTTGTAACACAAAACACTTTGGTATCAATATTCCTCGATAGTTATCTTAATAATTTTATGACAATTCCAAGTTTTAGACATATTTTTATCGGTGAGTACCGATAATTCCTGATGCAATATTAATACATTTTCAACTATGCGAGTAGCATCGATCAATGTAGCTATATATATATTATATCCCTAATAATATTAAGCTATGATACTTGGTCAAATTAATAAATGGGTTATAATGGGCTTGTAATTTGTCATTGAATGCCGTACGGTATCGAGGTAACATATTATAGTACCTAATACCAATCGTTAATCACTAATAGGTACTTCGACTAGTTCGACTCGAATTTGCAACGACTGTGATAACAAAACGACTATACATATATTTGTAGTGTTTCACTATTATCTATTTTAGTGATATCTAATTCAAAATATCGCATAAGGAAATTTAAATACATATTGTTATTAATATAATATAATATTCGATGATTCTGTATCATGGATTTGATCATAATATAACATTTCATACACTTTTTTGAAATCAGACCCTTACATTTGTATTTATTCAAAACTTAATAACGAGATTAGGAGGTACATAGTACATACTATATCTACCAAATTTTTTTTTAAGAAAAATCGTTAGCTTGTAATACATTAGTATATTACATATTACATAACATTACATTACCTTACATATTATAGGAACATATGCCCTAAGGAATATATGTAAACTTTTCAATGAAATTCAAAATTGTGTAACTTATTCAACACTTAAGTGTATTAAAATTAAATGTCCAATTCTATAAATATATTTTATGTATACTATATGATGAAAAATGTGTTTAACAATATTGAATCAGCTATTTTGTTCACTTATTACAAATATACATAAAAAAAACCTCATGTTACCAATTTATTTCTCCTAGTTTTTAAATTTTTCATAAAAAGTTGTAATTATTTAATTCTAAATAATATCTTTAAACTTGAATTAAATTGTTCTTTAAATTTATTACACATGGATAATATGATTCATATTACACAAGTTACAAAATTTAATTAATTTTTTGGTAAGTATGATTTTTCCTTTTACTTTATAATTTTAAATTCAAATAATGTTAAATATTCCTATATTATATCTATATTTTATACTATTTTAAACAACTTCAAATGAGATTTAAACCTACATTTTACGTTAATACGCAAAAATAAAAATACCCTGTATTCTTAAAATACTGTAAGGACATTTTAATTTTTGTAATAATTTGATGAATTAAAATAAAATTCCGTTGTTATAATAAAACTTATTTAAATTTTAAATACAAGAAATAATTTTAAAATTTATATATATTTTTATCAAACAATTTCAAATTTCAAACTAATTACAATATTATACGTTTATTATTGGTAGGTATAAACCATTCAAACAAAAATTTTTGTATAATAAAGTATTTTTTAGTTTTTATAATATTTTTAAATAAATACGTATGTATAAAAACTAATTTACTAATAAAAATCTGTTTTTAATCCACACACCGTTATTTTATCATAGTAAGTTAAGTAATGTCACTCATTTACACGGTCTAGTAATTTAAAACATTTGAATGATATTTTAAATGTTATGGCTTGATTTAAATAAAACTTTTTATATTTACAATTATATTATCATGACTTCATGAATTATTACGTTTATTCGTGAATATTGTGAAACAAATAAAATGTATTGCCTATTCATTGTTAGTAAATAGCACAATCTGAATTTATTTTTCAGAACTTCCGTATTGTTTGTAAGCATATCATTCATAGTGCTTATGGTCATATCTTTGGCATGGCTTGTATTCTACTACATACAAAGGTTCCGGTATATACACGCTAAAGACCAACTGTCGGTAAGTTACATCACTAAAATAAAATATAAATTTATGATTTTTAAATGATTTATAAGTTATAACCCTAATTTAAAAAAAACTAACTATTTGAATTTAATGGGCTCACTGAAACAGGAGTGATAAATATTTTGTGTTTTGGCTTATTGATAATTATTGAATCTACGACAAATCATCGAATTTTAACTATTCTGAATAGAGTAAAAAACACTTGGTATAGTTGCTTGAACCTTTCTTGATTTCTTTTACACTTTGTATCTTTTTCTTAAGCTTAAAGGGAAAAATACGTAAATAATAATAAGTAAACACGATTTCCAATCGATAGATATATAAGAACTTATTAACTAATAGTTAAGGTTACTTGACTTGAAAGTTCAAGCTCTCAGAGAACTGTTTTTCCCTTACAATTATTGCCCGGAGAAAAAAAATTAAAATTAATGAAGACCTGTCATAGTGAAACTAATATACCTATTCTTCGCTTCATTTAGAATCTAAAAAGTCAAATTAAAATATTATTCAATGAACAATAAGTGTTATTCGTTTAGGAGAAAATTTTTTTCAAACCAAAACAAACATTGTGCAATATGACATGTAATGGTAGGCGTAGATATGCGTATATATTATAATGGTGTGCCATGTGTGTATTATTATATATGAGAGTAAAAAAAATAATGTCGAGTATCTACGAAGATGAACGAACCTATGTATAACCGAGAAACGAGGAAGTGAAAGTGGAAGTACATTAAATGCGTATTATACCCGATTGACCAATGATGTATATTATGAATGCGTTGTACAAACTACAGAAGATACGTCTGAGAATACAAGTCCACCGTAAAACAACTATATAGGTACGACAACATTTTAAAGTTGATACATTTTATTGTTGATAAAATTACATCAACAATCATTATTTATTCAATGAACATTCGATCTGAACTATTTATTATTTTCTACTTGCATTGTATGTTAGGTACGAAGATAAACTAAAACAAGAAATAATAACTTATATCAATAGTATTTATTAAAATATTTAATATGTTTTACAAGAGTTTTTCTGAGCTATAGTAGCATCCACTAATAATAATGTACCTTTGTTTGTGTTTTAATTTCTAGAGACGATTATGTAATGCGGCCAAAAAAGCGTTGTCCAAGATACCTACCAAGCACATCAAAATGGATGACAAGGTAAAGTTACGTAAAATCACGTAAACTATTTACGGTTGGCTAAGATCATATTAGCTCATATATTTATTTAACTATTAGATTTCTGGAACGAATTATGTAAATAATTTCAATATTTTGCCAATAAACTAATATTTACGTATACTTAGACAATAGAAAACTTGAGAAATGTTATCCTAAATGTCTATACAATATATTTTGTAGGTTAAACATATTTATTTATATACAAATATACTATATACAAATACACCGATAAAAACGTTTGATGACATCAATTTGACTAATTAAAATATAAAAGTATACGAATTACGAAAACAAGGCGAAAGAAGAAAAAAACAAATGGCAGTTAAATATCAATATTTTGATTATTGAGCGATTAATGTTTAACGGTTATTGATAATTACTATTGTAATATATTATATTATCAGTCAAATCTCTAGTACAAAAACTTAACAGCCAATAAATTTGCTTAATTAACAAATAATAATTACATTTTTAAATATTTGTTGAAAATAATAATTTTTATATAGCATCATAACCCATAATGTTTAAAACTACTCATCTAAATTTTATTTACAATGTAGTACATTATGATATTATAATACTTCGGTAGTATAATTATATTATACATACTATAAAGTATAAATATGAGGTATAGATAGTAGATGTAGTTGCGAAAATCCATTTCAGGCTCACCGTAAAAGTATATCATATCATTTTAACTGTAGGTAAGGCGTTAAATTAAATTGTTAACGATTATGTTGTACGATAGTTAAATAATAGATTCATAAAAACTCCTGAATTGATAAATATTTTAAGAATGATAAAAAATATATTCTACCAATACGCCACTGCAGTCGTCGTGGGGCATCGACGCATTGTCTAACATTTTACAAACCTTTTTTTGTTCGTGAATTTGAAAAATAGTATTCAATTAATCAAAGCGTAAACAGTCATTCAATGACGAAATACGTAAACTGAAAAACAGCGTTTGCCCGCCATCGTAACAAATTATATTATTAAATTATTCATCGTTTTACAGGAGATCGTTGGTGATGGTGACTGTTGTGCAGTGTGTATTGAACCATATAGACCGTCCGAGGTGGTTCGGATACTGCCGTGCCGACATGAATTTCACAAAAGCTGTGTAGATCCTTGGCTGTTAGAGCACCGAACTTGCCCAATGTGCAAAATGGACATACTCAAGCATTACGGGTTCTTGGTGAGTAACTATATAAATTCCCAATACGTTTCATATTTAAAATTTAAGTCCTAACAGTACCTACATAATATAGTAATAGAAAATATATTATTTATCTAGTGTACCCAATTATCCATAGGTGCAAATAGCGTTATGGACAGGGTGGGGGGCTAAAACTCTACTTTGATAAAATTTACTAAGCCTATAACAAAATGTAGGAAATATTTTGGGGGCTTAGCCTCTAAAGCCCCCCTATTTGCGTGTATATATAGGTATTAATATAGTAATGCGTGTTGGTTATGTTTTACTGATATACTATCGGTATAAGTCGCATAGGTCTGAGTATAATTATTTAAACAAGAATAATAGATTATCGTCTAAAAACTTGAATTAAAATAGGCACTTATTATAAAGTGTGTTTAGTATCTACCCATTTACAACGCAAAATCTGAATTTCGAGTCCACTCTCACGTGACCGATTCCACAAATAATAGTACGTCGATTGACATTTCAGTGATCAATATGCGTTAAAAGATTATTCTCGCCATATGCAACAATATTTCTACATACCTATACGCTATTGTTTAAAATTATTCATGTACGTAACACGGTCAAAGATAATTTTTCATTGCACGTGCAACCAAGTATATATTACATATGTTATGGTTCGTTTATGATATTATCATTAATCACAAGTATATAATATATTATACTATTATATATTATACTTGTATTTAAGTATATAGTCGTATAGAGTTCTTATATATAAACTATAAACCAATACAATCTGCAGAACACCGAACTGAATCCTTAATAATTATTAATATTACGATCGGGTGAAACGAATATATTTTTTGACTTCACGGGTGATTTCGTGTTGGATGCTACCAAAAGAAACTTTCGAAACAAAAATACGTCAAAACGGAGAATAATATAAAAAAAATCACGGTTTAACACGAATACAGTACATACATCGGGCTTATATACCTATTGTTTTTATAATCATACGCTGTATAGTGTATAATATAATACATAGGACATATAGAGAATATGTATAATACTATATAATGTATATATTAGGTAGATACTACGTATAATATATTTATATATAATTATGTACATAAAATATATGTACCTATATTTACAATTTTTTAGTACACTATGTAAAATCAATAATCATGCGTGACGATTTCTATGTCGATCAAACCCATTACTTTGTAGTCTGCGTGTTATACTCTGCATAATCTGCATTTTGATCACTTCTATATTATAATATACAGATCATTACACTGAAAAAGAACATGAATGAATAATATATTTTCATTTTTTAGGGTAAAACAATGTGATCAAATATTCATTTATTAACGGTAACCGCGACTTAATATGTCAGAATTGTACAATTAAGTATATTAAAACAAGTTTTAAGTCAATATTATTAAACAAACGATTTCAACACGCCGCCATTACCGTAATTTTTCTTAGGTGTATATCGTACGATGATGATGAGGATGACCGGATGGGTGCACACTGCACCTTCATGTTTCCCCCTCATGTTTTCTTATACCTATGCTGCAGATATACATTTGAAAAAAAATTATGTTGCATGCAATTACCCAATATTCTAAAAGATGAGTTCATTATTGTTTTTATAGCATAAGGTACAAATATAACTAATTTTAAATACATTTGCGTCGTCGTTATTGAAATTATACACGTTATTCACGTGTTTTTACTTTTGATTCTTGAATAACACCACTACATATTGCAGTATTCAATAACGGTCGCCACCATACCTAATATTATTAATTATTATAAAAGATTTTAAAATAATCTAATAACATTTCATTGATATGATTAAAATACAATATATGATTATTTTTACTATACATATTAATTGAGGATGTTGACTATAAGTAGGTATGACCTTAGATAACTTTGATATATTCCCTAAAACTACTGCAGTAATAACAAGATAATAAATGTATAAAAAAAATATCAAAATAATGAACATCATAAATTATAGATGAAATAAATAATAAGGTGAAAAACTAGATTTAATGCTAATATAAATTTAATATGTTAATATAATATTATGTACTTAATATTTAAAGTAAATTATTTAATTTCACTAAATATATTTCAAGTTTTAAGTCTCCTAAACAAACTTCACATCATGCAATTTCTTCTCATAATATAATATTCAGAATCGTAGAATAAATATACTATATTATTTGGCTGTAAATTTAATTTTTAGACAATATTTTATGGATAATGATTATGAATTAAAAAACAAACTAAATTTACTATAAACATTTATTAGGTACCTATACAATGTACCTATACAACGTATAAACGTTCTTAAAACTTCATAATAATACTCACAAAAAAATTGTACGGGTTATGATTTTAATAATGTATTGAATATAATACCAAATAAATAGTTAAGAATAATGATTAATGAATATGATATTACTATATTAGTAACCTTGTACCTATATTTATTATTTTATTATCAAGTCTTTACATGCTAAACTAAAAACCATATTTAAAAAAAACCTAAAAATTATAGTCAAACAGTTTTAATAAATTGCACCGTAATTCAAACTTTAAAACGGTCATAAAAATAAAAGCCTTGATGTCTTGATATACAGGATAAATTGTGAATTATTATTACCAGGTATATTATACCTACATTTATTTGAAAACTGTGTTTACTAGTAAGCTAAATTCGAAAAAAACAAACCCAAACTTACTAAAATGTCTTCAATATTTTTCTAAAATTATCTGTAGGTTTTTCGTACATTTAAAATACGACATAGAATATTAAAAATTATCTCTAAAACGTTTAAACTACAAATGATATTTCTTAATTACATAAAACTACATTGGTAGTTTATTTTCAATGCCCGTAATTTTATACTTCAAATAAAAGATGCACGCTAACTAAAAAACCTATGCATAAAAAGTGTTACGATAATTTTTGAGCTCATTACGGTTAGGTTTGAAGATAACGAAAAAGAGTTTTAAATTAAATATTATTTGTATAATGGCTTTGATGTAAATAATACCGATCGACGATCACCGCTTAATTACCTTGATAAAGTTAGAAAAAACATTAGCTACCGATTTCCAATAAGAATGTAAAAACAAAATCGTGTTAAAAATGTTTAGTATACATAAACCTAAATAGGTACACATTTTACGATTTTATCGAAGCTATTTCATGAACATCCCGATTCTACAATATTAGTGTTACATATAAAACATATCATTTGGTCACCTTAATATATCAATAACAAAAAATAAAAATAATCAATAAAGAATATATTTGTACACAATCCGATGATGTTCACTGATAAAAATTGAACATATGGACTTGTATTAATTATTCTATATCAATTTATGCGAATGAGATGTTACGCATTTACGCATGTAGAGATCGAAGGAAAACAACTCACAACCGTTAAAGTGAAGGTTGATTTTGTTGTGTTGACGATTCCTTTCGTCGGCACAAATAACATCATATTATTCGGATAATCTTCTACGAACCTTGGCATTCGTATAATAATATACATTGTGAGTGTACCTATGTATAATATGTGATAGGCCGATAGGGAATGAAACACCACAGCGATGTCGATCTATAACTGTAGAAAACGATGGAAAAACATGATGAAAAATGGCTTTGGTGTAATTTTAAGCCATTAATTATAACCCGGAATAAAAATTGAATTACTGTTCGTGATCGTGGTTTATGCATTTAACACGATTTAAATTTAATTACAAATTAAGAATACTTAATATTCTTCCTACGTATAACTAGGGTATTGGGTATACAACTGTATACAACATAGGTAAAACTACGTCATACAGTGTATAGGTACATAAAATAATATATTCTATTCTATAATCTTAATTAGTAGTGACGTTGATCAATGATACAATTTGTAAGAGTAGAAATTCATAAATGCGTTTATATATTATACTTAATAATATATATTAAATTTAGGACATGTATATTATTATAAACGTTCGATGCGTGAAAGTTTTCAGTGTAAAATCACGATAATTCACTTCAACGATTTTGTACGAAAATTATCCTAGTGTTATCAATATAATAGTCTGGTTTCTTTTTTTATAAAGTGAGGTGAGTACATTAATAATTATCGATTGCGTATAATTTAACTATGCAGTCCACAAATATATACAATACATCCATATTATCTCTGAAACAGATATCGATACACTAAAAACATGTCTTTATATAATTTATATAGTTTTCATGAAAGTTTTTTTCAAAAATTTGAGGAAAAAAAAGTATTCAATATAATATTTTGTACATTCATTATTCAGATTCACAAAAACATTATTTTTTCATTGTATTATTAACTTTTTTAATTGCCTAATTTATTTTATTTTTGAGACAGAATATTATTCTCTATAATATATTATACGACAACAGACGTTATGATGTTTTGGGGAGGTATTTTTTTTAGTTTTTTATTAAAATGTGTGGAACAAAAAAAATAAAAGTAAATCGAGTAAAATCCGTTTTTTGGATGTATTGATTATTAATCTAACAATTTATCATGAGTTGAAAATATTGAATCGTGATATATAATAATATCGATATTATAATAAACCATTCTTTTCAGATTTTACGGAAAGATCATGTAGGTATACGATATTAAGATATTCTTCAATTTGAAAGTTGATTTTTTTTCTTCATATTTCTGGGATATATACACACACCTTCACTGTAATAACATTTATATTATAAATTATATGATGTATCCAATATCCATATTAAACAAACAGTATTTAATATTACTTATCAATTTTAAAGCTATACAATTACATTTTAAATCTATTCAAATAATAGCTAGTCGTACAAGATAACATAACTAATATGATCTACGAATATTGTATAGTACGGTGTATTATATTATATAATATTATACAATATAATATATAGACAACATGTAGGCTTGCAGCATTTGTATTTAATAAGACATCTATTAAACTATTTTAACTGATATTATTTAGTAAGTACCTAAATTGCAGCCAAAAAATAGTAAATAATAATATTGCTACCTATGTAATTGGTAAAAACGTGTTGGTAATGTTTTTTGTAGATGACAAATGGAATAAAATGATTTTATTATATTATACAATTTCTTCGGGCCATTAGGATTTTTTATTTTTGGTTAGTTAGACATAGTTGGTTAGCGTATCATACGACTATAGTAGGCATTATTATAATGCGTTGAATAATTATACCTATACGGGTATAAATTATTATAAACAATGATCAACTTATTATGACTCCGTTATTGTTATAAATTTGCTATTATTCATTGTGTCATAATAAAAATATGGTCATAGATTTTTTTAAAACAGAACAAAACTTTATTTAATCATTTAAAATATAAAAATAATTTTGAATTTTGGATTAAAAATAATTCATACAGACTAGATCAATATTTTTATGAGTGAAAAAGGTCTTGATTTAGTTTTGTGCGACTATAATATAATTTTTCATCATATTAGCCTGTTTGTAATTCTTAATAATTAACTATATATTTTAATATTATCAATTATCATGATTATTGGTTACTTAAGTACTTATAAGGATTTGCACAAAAAAATAAAGGTAATTGATAAATCTATCAATCCACCTTGCCTGTAACAAAACTCAAAAACCAACCAGAATGTAATTACTTATCAGTTATCATCAAACGTAATCTATTTGGTTATAACCATATATAAGTGAATAAGTGATATATACAGGGAGACCCTAGGGTCCATGGCCCTCCCAAGTTGTATTTCTAAATAATTTTATACTGTTAAAAACAAAACTATAAATAAAATTATTGACATTTTCTTGTGCTCCTCCCTTCACCATGTCTCTGGAGCCACTCCTGGATATAACAAGACATGAGATCTCGTCCATTATTTTATCCAATGCTATCGGAGTACATTGAATAAATGTTAATTTCGACTTTCTAACATATAATATCGTTGTTCAATAATTGCCATTTGCCAATATAGGATGTATAGTAGTAGTAACAATTTATTAATTATATTTTACTTGAATAATATAAACTAATATATTATATAGTTATAAAAATATTTTCACTACTATTCAAAAACAAAGATGATTAATCTTTAGATAGATGCCTAACAAATTTTTATTTTCCATTGAATTTTGATAAACATAATATTCTAATTTCTAATATTTACTATAAATTATATTAGAAACAAATTTAAATTGAGTAAAAATGCAAGTTAACTTTTTGGTTTTATTCAAAATGAGTTAAAAAGAATTATGATTTTGAAATATTCATCGCCATTTACCAATAGGTATATCTCATTTTATTTATAAATTAAAAATGTAAGCCACGAAAGCTGCAATAATCCACCTATTGTTTTAATATTTTGCTTCGATTAATGTGTGTGAAAAACTTTAATATAAACAGTTTAATTGTTATCATTTTGTTGTAACTGCTGTAAGGGTTTTTTTAATATGATCAGTTAGTAGAAGGATGTCTGACGCAATAATTTAGGAAATACTAATATAACTCGAAACTTAGACAACTGGTTGTAATTTGGTAATATATGTGTTGTTTTGGAGTTTGAACCGAGAAGCGACGTGCGTAACCGAGAAGGTTGGGATAAAAATGCGTTCATCATAATAAAATAAAATGTTTAATCATATCATATACATAGCATTAAATAGCTATTAGTATTACATTATTATGTTAATCGTTATAACTTATGAGTAACCTGTATACATATATATACATTATACACCTGCACCTATTTGACTGCACATGAATCTGTGCACCTTGTACGTTTATGTTGTTATAAATAATATAGGCGTTTATAAAAGAAATACTAAACAATATCAAACGGTCAACAGCCTAATATATAATAAATATATCCATGGGTATACTAATAAATTAGATAGAATATTTTCTAATATCGTTGTATCTATGTATATATAGAGTCGATATTTTATCGTTTATATTGTATAACACATTAATAACAATAAAACATGTCATTATATACGTAGCCACGTAGGTATATTATATTATTATTATTATTATTCACTGCGATATATTATTATATAGGTACATATATCTTATGTTATGAATTTATGATAAAACACTTAAATAATGATCAATGGCAAATCTTATTAACAGTGCGTGTATGTGTGTGTGTGTGTGTGTGTGCCTGTACGTTTAGTTCACAGGCAGTCAAGAGAGTTTCCTGCACGTGGAAGTCGAAGAGGTGACCAACGATTTCGACGTGTACCAGTACGCACGTGGTCGGAGTTTCATGGACACGGCTCAAAACTCGAGAACGGTAAATATATGAGGTTGACGTGCAGGCGGACGCGTCACGTTAAAATAAATTAATACCTAACTACTATTTTAAGACTAAAACCAAAAAATCGAATGCAAAAAAAAGTATTAAAATTACGAAAGAACCAGCAATTTGAACCCCCCTACCCACGAAAATTTAAATCCGAGGCCGAAATGACGTGTGAGTGTTGTGCGTGTGTGCGCAGATACCGGACGTAGCCGCGGTGGCAGTGGCGGCGGCGGCAGCGGTCGTGTGCGAGTCGCCCGACAGTAGGTCGTCGACGCCCGACGAACTGACGCCCGCGCTGGCCCAACACGACGGCGGCGACGCCGGCGGTGGCAGTGGCGACGGCCGTTCTACAGACGCCGCCACCAACTGCACAACGGTCGCCGCCGGCACCAACCGATCGACGTCATTCGGTGAGTACGCAGCTGATCGCGCGCTTTTGAACCTTTTTCGCAGTGATGCTCCCATCGATTTTTTTAATGTTTACTCAGTAGCCGTCGAGTGTCCGACCAGGGATATTTTTACTTTACCGATGGTATATATTATGAGGGGATGACTGAGACGTGTCCTGTGTCCATAATAACGAGTAAAAAATGATAATGTCAATAATTTGACAAACCGCTCTCCTTATAGAAGCCAACTGATTAGTTATATTATTTGCAGCAGCTATATACCTATATATCATATATATATCAAAATCATCAAGTATATACCAGCTCACGCAAACAAGATTTAAATTTTATCATAATTTCAGTCAAAACTCCCGACGGGACCTCTCCAATTTACTCTGCAGTAGATGTATCCATGATTTTTCAACAACATCTTGTGATGATTTTACGGCGTATAATATATATTATGCATAGTGATAGTATACCCTATGGGAACACCACTGCGGCTTTATGGCTTTTTAATACTATTCTATACGAATATTGTGTTCGCATATGTATGTTGTATATGTATAATACGCGGGGTATGTCTACATCAAAGTCTTTATTTTGTTTTCCCATATGGACATGACAGGGACAGGAGACAGAACCAATCATCTTTTATAGACATCAGGGGTCCTAAGTCTTGGATTAGGTATATTTTTTTCGTCTCTCTATGCTGTCTACGGTCCTCAGGGGGTTGGTTATCGCATGAAAGTGTGCGCCACACATGCAGTGTATTTCATAGTAAATCATTACACGAGTTTTGAGGTGCAGTCCTATGTATAATAATATAATATTTTATACATTAGTATATTATATTATGCATTGTATATGTATTATATTATATTGTGTGTGTCGTCTTATATGTATAATATGTTCAAGTACCTACCTATCTGCACTAAACAACGCGGGTTGCACATATGGTGTCGTCGTTTCCAGCTGTCCTATAATAGTGAATGCAATAAACTTATTGTGTGTAGCAGTGGCGGCAACACAAGTTTTATTTTTAGAGGCTCCGTGCTCACAATGGCATCAAGTATATGATCCTTTATCTAAGAGAACGGCGTGGCACTGTGATAGGTTAGGCTTCATATAATGAATAATCATGTAGCTGATAACAATTATTTAAACAGTGTCATTTCTCGGAGCTTTAATTTTACGAGGGATGCTAAAATGGTGTATGCAAAATATTATTATACATAGTATTACCTCCTTCCACCAATGTTGCATTTTCAAACAACAATAACATTTTTGGTTGGGGGAGCTACCTCAGAAGATTGCGCCCTATTTTAATGTGTATATGGTTTGAGTAGTCGTGCGATTTAGGGCTTTTGCCGCCACTGATACGTGCAGTATATACCTAATACCTCTATGAAATCGTTTCAACGTCAACTCAATTTCACATGTTTTCTGAGCTTTGTACCTGTTAACCATAGGTATATTATATATATATATTTAACCATTCATGAAAATATAGTACCTATAATACCTACCTATGTATTATAATGCCTGCATTTGCACGTTTTGTGGGACACAGCATGTATATGTAATAATAGTGTAAACATTTTAGTAATCTTTTCGTTATTTTTCCCACCAGAAGAGCAGCCTCCGGTCCACTCTGTTAGCGTACCTACAACAGCTAAATAGTCTGACGATGGCCGACGCACTCACAATCACGACTGTATTTTATTGAATAACTATATTTGTTATTCTTATAACATACACCTGTTTCGCAAGACCGTTTCCGGATATCGTGTGTTTGTACTTTGTGTGCGTGTGTGCGCGGTACATACCGCAGGAATCCAAAACAATAATCGGTAAAAAATATTTGCACGTCGTACATTTACTGTGTATAATATTATTTCGGCGTTTATTGTGATTTTCGTACGGATGTTTGCTAGCTTGTCAGCTGCAGATCAAAATTTAATTCGAATGCTCTACGGAGATGCCTGACTTAAGAGGGGCGCAACAGTATATTATCGTTTGTTGTATTTGTCATAACTCATAAGCACGTGATGAAAGCGGTGGGTAATTCCACCAATGTAATTACACGGTCAAAATTAAGGTATCCACACCTCTCTATCATATAATAGATATTATCGAGAAAAATTTTATCCGTGTTTCGTCGGAGGTTTTTTATAATTTTGATTAGTCAGTATGAATAGTTAGACAGTTAAAAAAACATCATTAAAATATTTAGAAATTAGAAATCGAACAAAAAAAAATTTCCGTCACGAACAAAATTGTACTCAATAATTTCACCATAGATTATAATACCTTAATTTCAACCGTGTAATCATGATTCGTGGTCATGGTACTAACTTAACATATGTGTAAGACAAAGCATGACAGCTGATTACTATTGCGCCCTTTTAAAAGCTCATTACCAAAAATACAGGGTAATAATTGTTCACATAAATACATACTACTCTGCATTACTCAATTATTGCAGGGTATTGTGAAATTTTGAAATTTTGAAGAAGAAAAATGTTTTATATAGTTTGAATTTTATAGTAATTTAAATTCAACATTATTCATGTTATTCTAACAGCAATTAACAAGTATAGAATATACCTATTACCATCTTAAATACAGTTTTATTTTAATCATCGTTTGAATTTCAAATTTTAACAATTTTGCAAAATCATGAAAACTTGAAAATTATTTTGTAGTTCAAAAATCGTAGTTTTTAATCGTCACTTCTAAGACTTGTATATTTAAAAAACAATTTATCAGAAGTTTTTTTACTTACATTTATAAATACAATGTTTAGCATAAAGGCTCATACATTTTTATGAATGTTTGATGTTCAAATTTGATGACATTGAATATTCACGATTTTAACAGAAGTATTAAACCTTATAATATATCTTCAGATGATATTTGTAAAACATTCCACTATTACAATCATCATTATAAAACTTTTCAAAATATTTAAACTAATTTTAAGCTATTAACAATAATTTGAAATTTTTGCTTTTGTTTAGTTCATTTTCTTTTTCTAAACGTTGATCAAGATTTTATTCTCAGTAAAAAATACTGGAAAATTTAATACAAGGTTCCTAATTAGTAATTATTAATTTGTTTTACTTATAAAATGTTGTTTTACGATTTTTCTTGTAACGATTTTAATCGTTATGTACTGTAAATATATCAATCGTATGGACTAGAAACATTTCACTTTTACGTATCTATATATAATTAATTTCCTGGCACAATGAAAAGTTCAAAATTATATATGGACTTATTTTAAACTATATTTTACACCACGAACCTTGCATTCATACCGTTCTATAGGTACGATTCTTCAGTAAGTTTCACCTGTGCGTATTACGAACATACACGGTCTGCACTATAATAATACATATATTATTTTATATATTTTACCTACGCAATATAATAGGGGCCTCGGAAGACATTGACTCCGGCCGGAACCCCCATTATTATGATACACGCGGGTGTCTGTTAAACCGCAGCTCGCTAACACGGCTTTGTATATAGGTACCTACATATAGCAATTACTATTATAGGTGCGTTACCGCTAACAAGGTCGTGACCGCGGTCAACGAACACGCGGTTCGCAGTCCTCTCAAAAACTCCCGACTACTCAACTTCCTACTTCCGATCCGATTTCCTCAACAGTCTTTCGGACACAACTATAATACGGTCATACGGACCCCGTTATTCTATTATTTAACCCCGCGTTCCCGTGTAGTGCGCCCACGCGTCCTCTTAACAGTATAAACCATGCCTGATTTGAATAAAAAAAATAAATACCAAGTGGCAAGTAACCCATTTTTTAGCATTCAAATAAAGGGTCTTAACTCTTAGTCATCCAAGTAATATTTTATTCGTTTATCTCTTTTACGCACTCAGATAAGATTACGTCATTAGGTACCTAATACGTATAATACGATGGTATATCTATATACTTTATATACTTACCTATAAGTACGTTATGTTTTAAAATATGAAATATAAATAATATGTAATTCAGTAATTGTAGTTTTGTCGTATCCCATGAAAATGTGGTAAATATTGTTGTTATTATTATTTTCGTATCTATAAGAAAACACAGATACCTACCTACATTTTTTTTCTTTTTAAAATAAAATAAAGTTGTAACTCCAACTATTCGATAAGTCAATACAACAGATGGAACATGAAAACGTGTTTTTTTTTTAACAATGCTATCGTTTGTATTGTAACAATCAAATGTAGTTTGATATTGTACAATTCTTTAAAATTTATCAAAACCTCTTATAATTTTTGTTTTTATATTAGTACCATTATAGGTGTACAACGTCCATGTTTATAGTTTCCTATTTTTATTTTACTGTACCTAGCTCAATACATTTTACAGTAGTCTTGTTGTACTCTCGTACCATGATTGGGTGATAAACAGTGATTGGATAGTGGAAAGGTACCTGATGGCTGATCATAAGAATATAACCACCGAATTGATTATAATATTATGTTAATAATTATATAACAAATTAAGTAAATCTATGGCCCATGTGAGAAAGATTTTCAAAAATTCCTTTGGTGGCTGTTACCTTGTGGCACTTATGCAGTCTATGACATTAACTAGAGGGCCTATATATAGTTATATATATAATTCTTATATAGGCTCTCTAACATTAACTATAGAGTGCCTAGAAACAGAGAGTGTGTCCATACGGATAGTATTTTGGTAGGTAGGTATTATGATACATTGATACCTATATATAACTATGACTAGATGTATAGATATAGCCTATAAATACCAGTGGCGGCTTGTAGTTTGGACGACAAGATGATTGCACCCCCTACTAAAATTAATTGCATAATATACTTAATTTTACATTTTTAAAAAATATTGCAAATTTTTAAATAGTAAAATAGTTATAAATTACCTACTAGTTACTACCTTCTCTACATTTGTCGTGTGTGAACATTTAATTTGTTTCAGCTCTGCTAGACTTAGATCCAGCACACCTACTACGTACCTTATAGAGTCCAGAATAATTTCTTAGAGCCCACAGATCACAATTAATTTTAACAAACCACAATTTTCTTCTGGCTGTATGCTTGGGGGAGTGTTTCAATAGTTACCCTTTTTTTGCCAAATTTGTACTCTCAATAGTAAACACTTTCTTCATTAAAGCACTACAAAATTCTAATATTAGAATAATCATCTAAGTTTAATATAGAGAATTTTCAGTTATGTATTTTTAATAAAAATATAAATATCAGTATCATAACCCCTCCCCACGTTAAAAAATCTCTGAAACCAAATAAATAATCATAATGTGAACCAGGTTTAGAAAAATATTTGTTAAGTATAGGTACCACATTTTTATTTTTAACACTCCTTCTACAATTTAGGTGTTCGGTGAACACAATATTTGAAAACAAAAATTTATTTTAAACATAATATACATTACACAATTTTTTTGGTTTTATTTTCTATTTGACAAAATGTCGATTTAACATAATTAATATTTATTTATGTATTTGTTTTTCTTTTTTAGACTCTGATTGGTGGCACAGCCGACTAGGTCCACTGCGACAGACGCGTTCTTCAGATGGTTTCTGAAACATCAAAACAACGATTCAGGACGGATGTGATACTAGCCATTAAGATGACTTAAACTTTGTAATAGAATGTATCTTCAGTTCAAGTCTTATTATTATAGAGATTAGGATTAGGTACAAAAAAAAATATATTGTATAATTTAATGAAATTGACTTTTCAGTATAAGTTATTAAAGCCGTATGAATATACCTAGTCAGTATTCCTATAATATAATATAGCACTCTGATAATGACTGGATTTAAATGTGAACGGTACTTTTTGTAACTATTTTATAGATAAAAATGTATAATATTATGTTATTATATTATTTAATATTTACTATTAAAATAAAGATAAATGTCAAGAATTTAAGGTTTGTAAATAAAAATGATTATACAATTAAAATATTATATTTATGAGTATTACATTTCAACAAAATACTAATTATTTAATCTTCTATACCTAATTATGTGAAAGTACGCTTCGGTGATGCTATGTAAGGTGGTGGAGGAGCAGGGTTTTCAAATTCACCGATCGAATCCATGTAATATTGGAAAGCTCTCAAAAATCTTAGCTCATAAGGTATATGCTCTTCTGTCTTGGTTAGTTTTACACCTAGATCTTCCAACGTTGGCAGCCTTTCATCAAGTATATCACTTACAAACTCCTATAACATACAAATATTATTCATATCACTTTCATAATTGAAAAATTTCATATATTCATAAGCCTAATTTTATAAAACTATTTACTCTTTCAAAGCGCTCAGCGGTAACATAACCTGGAGGCCAACTGGGACAAAGTTTGTCTGTTAACCACATTTTTATTAAATATTGAGGATTTTCCAGAATACCAGTACGTTTATAATCAAAGTTGAATTGTTTATTACGGCGTAAAACTGCAAACATCCAATCAATCAAATCGGATAACATATAAGGAGTTGGCCTAAAAATGTTTGAATTTTTAGTGATTAAATAATATTGCAAAAATGCATTCAGGTTATTTCTATTGACATACCCCACAGCTTGGTAAATTTTCCCTTTTGTTGAATGATCAAGCATAGCATTCACAATGCCATATGCCACATCAGATACTGCAACAGGTTGTTTAACTGTTTGTTCTCCTTTTTTCCATAAAACAACTTGCTGATGACTACGACGCCATGCGTGACTGTACATCCTAAATAATAAATATTTTTCAAATTTTCTTAAATATAAAAAATAATAAAAATTGTTATCATACAATTTATAATAACTATCTATTTTAATATATTAATATACTAATTTATTGACAAGAATACCAGAAAAGTTAAATATATATTTTTGTATTTACAAAATTATTCAAATGTTTACCACTTCTGACTAAAATAATATGAAAGAATTTAAAACATATTATGTAACAGAAATTTAAAATCCAAAAGTTAAGCCTTAAACTTTGTAAATATTTTTTGAAAGTAAGAAGAAAGTAGCAGTGATTAAATACCTCATTAGTTTACGAAAATGACATAAGTATCTGCTTAACATATTATAAAACAAAGTCCCTTTTTCTGTCTGTATGCTTAAATCTTTAAAACTACTCAACGGATTTTGATGCAGTTTTTTTCATTGATAGAGTGATTCAAGAGGAAGGTTTATATGTATATAACATGCATAATATAGTAGAGAAATACTGCCCCATTTTTGTATGTACAAGCATATCTCGAAAAGAACTCTATTTTAATACAGTTTTAAATTTTAAATTTTAAATCTGGTTATAGGTACAACTAAAATTGGATGTTGGTTAATCTGAAGTTAAAAACCTCAAAAAATGACTGGACCGTTTTCAATAAAAGTTATTTCAATAGATTATTACTTGAAAATTGGAGGGTGTATACAGCTTGATTTTTCAACACATGATTTTTGTTAGTATACGAAAGAAATTTTTTGTCAATCTAAATGGTTGCAATTTGTTACATATTATATTAATGTTATAATTAGAAGAAATATTATATATACATTTTGTACAAATATATTCATTAAAAATACAAATCTTTGGCCTGGACAACGTCGGGCCGGGCAGCTAATTTAAATATATAACTATAATCTGTTCAAAAGGATATCAGTACCCGGCGGCCGAGTGTGGCTTTGTTCTGTAGCAGCGCCTGACACACCACCACCACATTAGTCTAGAAGTGCAGCAATGCACAGGTGATCTATGGTTGTGGGTAGTGGCTAACCGCAGCCCGACAAAAACTGGTCATTAACGGGTACTAATCTCATTATGAACAGAGTATAACACTGACTGTTAGACACTGAGGGCCCGTTTTACAATAATTAAACTAAGGTTAAACTGTGGAATTTGACCGGTAAAATCAGTGGGCTAAACATAACCGAGGTTTAAACTATAATTGTAAAACGGCCCTAAGTGCAATATATTAGTTTAGAGCAAAATAATATTAACTTATAGAAAATAATTGTTACTAATATGGCTAAATATTAACTGCTATAATGTAGAATTTTATATTATGGATATCACAATTACAAAATAGCTTAATATAAACAATTGCATTACAGTACAACTGATGAGTTGAAATACTTAAGTAATAAAACCAAAACATTTCAATGTGACTGCAAATGAGTAGGTATTTCAATTTAATAGTTTTGAATGTAAATAAATCAGGTCTTTAACTATTTTTGAATACAAAAATACTTAAAGCTCAACAATTATTTTGAATTTTACTGTCATTGATTAATGATAATAATATAAAACACTTACAATAAAAATCTGTCTCCTTGGCCATAAATGTCCGATGGACGGAAAATAGTAGCATCAGGAAACTCATCACATACTGCTTGTTCGCCAACTTTTTTAGATGCCAAAAATCCTGATCCTTTTTTCAGATAGATAGGCTAGAACAATGAAGAACAATTTATTACTAAATATAATGGAATTATAATATTATTATTATAAAATAGTTAAGAAACAGTAGGTAAATAGAAATAATAATACTATATTTTTTTTATTTCCGTAAAATATAGTATATACTGTCTTATTTTATATTCTATAAATTATTAATAGAAGTTTATCAAAAATATAGAAGATGTATTTGTAGAGATTAGAGGGTAAGTAATTAAAAGTATTGTTAATATAAAAATACACTAATAACTTACAGCTGGTAATGGATCAACATTAAGTGCAGATACATGAATCAACCGTTCAACACCCATCTCACGACTAATACGTGCAATACGTCTTGCTCCTTCAACATGAACATCATTGAATTTGAAATTTTTTGTTTCCCAATCACGTCCCACTAAATTAATGACAACATTCGAGTATTTTACCGCTTTCCTGATAGATTCTTCATCTTGCAAGTGATATGGTTGAAATAACACTTGACCCAAATCGCCAGCAAGTTTCAACTCCCTTATGAAGTAGGCATCTCCTCGGTATGGAATAATCAACTGTTCCCACATTGAATTTGAATAAATAACGACATCAATATAAATGGTCTTAAAGCAAAATTACCTGTGTACCAATCTTGCCCAATTTGTTGATGAGATTACCGCCCAAAAGTCCGGTTGCTCCAAAAACGGTGGCCACCACTCCATTGAAACTCGACCGACCGCCAGTACCCCTTTTCAGTTGCGACAAGGATGGATTCTTGATGACACGAGGTTCAGAAGATTCAGTGCTATAGTGCGAAGACGAGCAGACGGCCGATGACAAACTCCGGTTCCCTGTAAACCAAACTTTGTACACGCATTCCAATTTAGCATGATTTCAAAGTAAATACGTACTGAGAACCTTCACGTTGTTGCTGAACACGTGCACGGACATGTTTGCACGCGATTGGCACAGTTAAGTATACGATTGAAATCAGTGCAACATTCCTCAACGAAGAAGATTTACTCAATTGACTATTTCCAAGACTAAGACTTTAAGACTTACAATAGTAACATACACCTTTGGAAAATTATTCCAATAACGTGATAACTGATAACGAAAATGGATTTTTCAAACAGCTGTGGTCGGTAGGACAAAATGATAACTGCAAAAGGAACTGCGCCAGTGGTACTACCAACGGCACGCGGAAAACCAACAAATATCGTCATTCTAGAGACACTGTAACGTGCGTTGCGAAAATTATAGGTTTTGTTTCCCTGTCCGTCACGTCGTGTTTTCGCCTCTTTCTGGTGAAACAAAACGCGGTTTGTTCAGCTCGACTTAAATATTATTTTTTCAGGTCTATTCTAACGAAACATGGTGAGTTATTATCGTTAATATTACTTAGTGCATTGGCAATCGTACATGTTTCTTCTTTGCCGATATACGTATTACGTAGTACGACCGTGATTTGTAATTGACACATGTCACCATAGCTCCCTAAAACCATGTAGCTATTACTTTTTTTTTAATCATATGCCATTTGCACCGATGTTGGTTTTGTCCTTAATTATTTCGTCACTGTGTTACCGTTATGTGTACATTAATATTCCCGAATTTATCGACGTAAAGCGAATACTGCTCGAAATTGATAGACTGTCAGGAAATGTACGTTTTATGTAGACGCTCGATGTTCAGCTAACCATGTTTTTCTCTGTATTTTAGCCACCAAAGAAGGACACAAAGGGCTCGTCCAAACAGCCCCAGAAAACTCAAAAGAAAAAAGAAGGAGGATCCGGTGGCAAAGCCAAAAAGAAGGTCAGTTTTCAAATCAATACTGGTGTTGTAATCACGATAAAGGTTATGTTATATATTTTTATTTGTATTTTTTTGAGTGTAGAAGTGGTCCAAAGGTAAAGTTCGTGACAAGTTGAACAATCAAGTTTTGTTCGATAAGGCATCATATGACAAACTGTTAAAAGAAGTTCCATCGTACAAACTCATTACCCCGTCAGTTGTTAGTGAACGTTTGAAGGTTCGTGGATCGTTGGCTAGAAAAGCTTTAGAGGAGCTCTGCCAAAAAGGTAAGAAGATATTCAAATAAAGATTTTATGAACAAAATTGTCTGATTTATAAATATAATTATGCAGGTCTTATCAAGCAAGTAATACAACACCATGCCCAATTAATATACACAAGGGTAACGAAGGGAGACGAATAAGGATGTTTTTGTAAAATAATTATTTTATTAAATATATAAAAAATAATATAACAAAAATTCGAGTTTTGGTTTATTTGAGTCTAACAAGGTAATTAAGTTTTAGTTAAAATTTAAATTACTATAAGTTATGTCTATGATCTGTCAATTTGTGTGTAAACTTCGGTTTGACATAATGCTGATATTAAACACATTTATTTTGATGGTTTAAGGGGTCTCACTTCCACATCTTTTTTTGCCAAAAACTACTGTTTCTTATTCCAACAATAAGTATAGACAATTATCATGATTTCCATTCTGAAAAAATATTCTAGTTGTCTGTAATTTATACAAGGGAACGATCGAGCCACATTTTAATTTTTGTAATTTAAATTGTAAAAAATTCAGAATTTTCAACTTAAATATTGATCGATCCCTTGTACATGTTGTGGAAAAAATAATATTTAGTTAGAATGCAAATTAAGGTAATCGTTGCAACATATTTTTGGAATTAGAATCGTATATTGTAGTGAAAAATAAACATCTTTTCATGATCAGAATATTGCATACTGACATGTGCGTGCGAGGGCCTCCTTACCACTACAATTGGCCTGCAATAACACCACACCCACTAATAATCATTTACGACTAAAACAGATCAATAGTGAGACCCCTTAAAGGTTAATAAACTAGAGGACTATTCTTAGGATTTCTCTCATTCTAAATACTTTGTTTACCTTATTTTTCAATCAAATAATACACAACCATTAGTTTTTGAGTTAGATTAATAAAATTTGTGTAGAACTTAAGTGAAATGACAAAATTTAAATTTAAACTCGGTATGTTACAGTATTATCTTGGAAAAAAACAGTAAAACATTTATCTACATTTTCCAATAAACACAATGTGTAAAAATGTAAACATTTTTAGTTATGTATTATAAATAAGTTATTTTGTGTGTAAAAGCTATTTAATGTTTCAAAAAAATCATAATCCTAATACTTTTTAAATAATCAAATTTTTTCAACTTTTTTTTTGGTTTCGATAGCATTATAATATACAAATGATAATTTTTATTATTTTTTTTATCTTTTTACGGGGTGTAATAGGGAGATGTGACAGATGAAATAACTTATTTTAATCAAATGTTTTAAAACTTTTTTATTTAAATTATTTATAGTCTTGCATTATACCTATAATTAAAAAAAAAAAAAAGCGGGTAAGTGGATGTCGCTCTGCTGTACAGTAGGTAACAAGTGGGTCACTGTAATGGATGGTGTTAAATTTGAATTCAATGATATAATATCATTGTATAAGAAAATGATTCTAAGCAAAAATGGTCAGTCAGCCTATGATATTACTAAGTATATTTATTATTTGATGATATTATTGTGAATAAAGTAATTTATATATAACATATTTACGTGGAACCTTCTTTTCAATTATCAATCCTTAGCTTAAAAAGTTGAACAATTTTATACATTTTTATCTACAAGTTAATTATTACATTTTAAATTTGATAGACTTTGTCAAAATTCGAACATTAAATGCATATAAAAAAAAATTGTTCCTATATATTTTTAATATTTTTCAACTGCTATTGTAACAATATTTTAGGAGCCTTGCATTAAATTTTTACGCTTTTTTACTTAACAAATAAAATTTTATTGATATTTATAGAAAAAAAAATGGAAACTGAAAATGTTCGTAAACAGCTCAAAATTGAAAATTGACAATGTTCGTAGATAGCTCAAAAAGAGTCAAAATCGTGTATAGAAAATATCAATATAAACATTCAGTGAACTTTTCAAGTATCTACAGTCATTTGTTTTTAATTACAACAAAATAAGATTTATTACATGAGAAATTGAGTGAATATCAAATGTAAAAATATAAATTTCAAACGCTCAATACAATTTAATTTGATTTGCTTATTGACATTTTTCTTTGATAGAGGTTGACAAACTTATGAGGAATCTTGTATAACATTTTCAAATCTAAGATTTAAAAAGAATAATTTTTATGAATTCTCAACTCAAAATAATTTGCTAATTTACGTTATTTTTTCGTATTTTGTCAATAATTGAACTTTAAATACTTATAAATAAAAACTGTGACTAAGGATTTTTAATTTTTTTCATCTGCCATTGAAACAATAACCTTGGAGCCTTCTATTAAATTTTCAAGCTTTTTTAACCAACAAATAAAATTGTATTGATATTTAGAGAAAAAAAAAACTAAAAAAACTGGAAACTGAAAATGTTCGTAAACAGCTCAAAATGTAATGGTGTATAGAAAATGCTAATATAAATATTCAGTCAAAATTTCACGTACCTACAGTCATTTGTTTTAGAGTTGTACCAAAAACCAAAATCGATTTCCTCGAAAACAGATTTTGCGTAAAAAATCCCGTTTTTCCTTAATTTTTTTTGTTTTTCACAGTGCTTTTGAAATTTAATTGGAAGTTTTTAGTTTTGACCCCCCCAAAATACCAACTAGATTTACTTTCCTATCAGAAAAGATAATGTTGAAGAAAATCTAGGCATTTTACTGTCTTAAAAGGTGTTAAAAAAAAACACATCGTTGTTAAATCAATACATTCATCGCTCTGCTCAGAATCTAAAATATATATTTATTTAATTTTCAAAAAATTTGGATAAATTCAAAATAGCCAATTTGTTAATCTTATTAAAAGTACAATTTTGACGGTAAAAACATTTATTTAATTCAAGTAGTTTATTTTTTAAATTTTCAATATTTTTTTGAGTAAATTAATTTAAAATATAAATAAATAATAAGTTTAAAATATTATTTTTGGGAATTTCCTGACAAAAGAATACACATTTCTTAAATTATTTACTAACCATATATTTTTGGCATATGTTATAATAGCATTTTTTTTCTGTTTTCTTTTTTTTTTGTCAGGTCTTCCCGTTATACTTTGTATTATATAGCATGACGTTCTGTTGCTTAATCCCAGTCCACTTATAAAAAATTTGTATTATGTACCTACTTTATTGACTGTTAAATAATAAACAAATTTAAGTTATACTTACTTTACTCAGGATAAACTTTACACTTTACACAAACATACACATTTTACTATGTTATGTCAGAGCATAGATAGTTGATCTAATTATTGAATATTTTAATAAAAACTTCAGCGATATTTCAAAAATTACAAAATATAAATATTATAAAATATTGATATTATTTTTACATCGATGTGTAACTACATTTTATCATATTTCAGACTTATCCTCATCTTATTTTATTATATTTATTTACATATTTCTGTATTAAGAGATTGTCGTACCCACATGTTTTATCTTTGTCTCATTGAAAATGTTATGTAAAGAATGCATTTTACTCTATTAATTTTAATGTTGTGTCAATTGACTTAGTCAAATTTTGAAGTAAGTAATTATGTAGTTTTAAATACTTAGTACTTATATAAGCGGGTATGTCAGCATCTTAATATTCTTAGAAATAATTGTATATCTTGTCAACATGGACGGTTGTGAATCACTGTTATCTTATTATCACATGGTTAAATATTTTACCCTTTTTATCGGTGGTATCGACGTTGCTGGGACGATTGCGCAATACTTCAACAACAAATATTTGACCCTGTGATCAGGGCCTTACACTATAATACACTAGATAAGAAACTCTTGTCATTAAATAAATCTTGTCTCAGTATTTTTTGATTGTTAATTGACAAGGATAATATTATGTAAACTATATGTGTATCTTTGGTATTTCGGGATATACTAAATTTTCCAAGTTCCGACCCAAAGCATGATAGACAAGTTTCTATTATTTTCTATTCATTTTACTCAGGGTATCTAATGAGAGAAAGCAAGTTCAGATACTCTGTGGTGGGAGAATTCAGACCTCAATACGGCGGAGCTCATTCCATTTGGATGCACAAGCGAGTTGCACACTCGTTGGACAGAGTATAATTCAATATACATAATATTTTTTTTTTTAACCAACAATTTTTAAATGAGTTACAGTTTTATATAAAAACAAAATATAATGTAATGGTTTCAACCTGCTATATTAAAATGTCTTGTTTGTTATTTTATGGAACTCATGGAATTACAAACACAAAATATTTTTACAATTTTTATGGGTTGGTACTCTCAAAATAAGAAATGGCTGTATAAAAGTGTTACTTTAAATAATTTATATATATGCTTCTAAACATAAATATATTTTATATAAAATAATATAAGCATTAGGTAAACCATAAAAATAAAAAAATATATATATATCAAAACAATGTTTGGAAAATAACAGGTTGATCATTCTACACATCAAACTGGGCAGTCAATATAATATTTAATAATTATGTACGACTAAAGTTTCATTCATGACTTTAAATAGAATTATTATTTGTATAGATATGTATCCTCCCTGCATATTTGTTTAATTTTACAACTTAATTCTATAATTTATAGACTATAAATAAACTTCAAATTATCCTACCGTGCTTGAGAAAAGAAACAAAAACCCAACACAGCTTGTAAATCATCAATCAAATAAGAAATTAAAAAAAAAAACAATTTAACTTTTAATTACACATAAATTAATTTATATTGTATTTCATGAACGAAAAAAAAAATCTAACATATTAACAACATTCAAAAGGAAAAATATATATTAATTCAAAGATATTTTTATAAATTGTGTAGAAAATATTAGTATTTTAAGACTTCAGTGATCAGTATTGTATATACAGACAAGTTATTTTATTTAAAAAACATTACAGTAGAAAAACATGAAATATAGGCACACATGCATACTTATATTTTAAACTAATTAAGATAATTAATTATTATATAAAAGGATAATAATATCAAAATTAAAATTATGAGTTTTTTTTCAATATTCCAAAGAATCATCATAACATAAACTTTATTTGTTACTTGAAATTATTTACAATACAATTTCTAGACTAAATATAGAAGAAATCTACAACAATTTTTTTTGTTTTCATTTCATAAATGTATCGATCAATTTTAAATTATGGAGATTGGTTATATATATATATATATTATATTAATTTAATTTACATTAAAAAGAAAAAAACCTTAAAATTTGTACAAAGGTGTATTGGAAAGTGATGCTTATCAATACATGTTCCCATTACCGATGCCGATATTGTAGCTAAGTGGCGGTGGAAACAAGCTGACTGATGTAAGATGGTAACTAGCCCTATCTTGGCGCATAGCACCAATAGTATGTCTTTCAACAAGCTGCAACAATGGATTGGGATACTTGTCAATAACATGATTAGCTCTGATTAATTGGTGCATGTTTTGTGGATTTTTAGCCCCTAAACATACAAAAGAAAAAAATATTAGTAAACAAGTGGGTGTCAACAGATGACTGACAAATAACAAGTATTAAATAATAATAAAAAAAAAAAAAACCTTTAAACCGAAATGCAAAAAACTATGAAGCTATTGAACATAAGGTTCAAGGGTCTAGGGAGTAGAATTAGAATATATGGGTTTAGAGTACAGGAAGACATGATGTTAAACTTATCTAAATTATGAATAATTTTTAAGGTAAAAAGCTAGTTAGAAGAACAGCCACCAAATGCTTGTACCAAAACGTAAAAAATGCAACTACACATTCATAATCTGGACTTATACTTTAAGCTAAAAATTTATTAAGCTAAAGAAATACATTAATTGTATTCATTAAACATCAACAAACAAAATGTAACTTCAATTATCATTAATATAAACCAAAACCTGATGAATAATACAAATAAAAAATGTTCATTCAGATATAAACATTATAATATTATACAACCAATAAAATAACATTGATATTTTTGGTAATATTTAGGAAAAGATGATGAATATTCAAATATGGTAGTAGGAAAAAACGCAACAAATTTGTTTTTTAAATATTAAAATTGAAAAATATACAAGTTGTTTTAATTGAATAAAATATAAAAAATATTTTTACTTTAGCATCATTGAGTAGAGTTTATCTTAGTAGCAAAAAAGTGCATGTGGTTATTTTGTGCCCCAGTCCTTGCCCTCCCCATCCCAAAAATAAATGAAATATGTTAAAAAATTACCACCTCTTTTATTACCTGAAATGTCGAATATACATAAAAAAAATACTCTACTAAATAACGAACTCACAAAACTAATATCAAGCTGAAGGGTTTAATAATACATTTTTAGAGTTGGTCATTATTGTTCAACCATTAAAATAAAATATAAGCAACAAATGTAAGCGTCCTCATTTTTTATAAGCTATATCTCATCCCATTAGGTTCTTATTATTAGGTACAAGTTATAACATCATCGTTACCAACAATACTATCTTATTTTTCAACTATTTAATTTATGTTTCATATTGCAATTAATTAAGTTGACTAATTAAATATTTTTCAATTTTAAAGAAAATAGACATAACCTATCTCATTGTATTAGCTAAATCCAGGGGCGTACCCAGGAATTTTTCAAAGGTGGCTCCAAGTTGTATAAAATGTAAAAAGTATACAATCAGTGGTTTGCACCTCAAGAACTTTAAATTATGTCAATGTTTTGGGGGGGGGGCAGACCCACCTTGGGTGCGCCTCTCACTATATCTTTATTACTTTTTTCATACTTATGCCTTATTTGCTTTTTTTTCTAGATTCTTCTTCGAGTAGTTCATCCAACATTAAAATGCAAAATGTAATAGGATGGAAAAGTTTTTCAAACTATTTAATCTTATATTTCCCTATTTTAAAATAACATTTATTTTAAAGTTGTATACCAACGCCCACTACACAGTATTTATGTTTTGTACATTCACAAAATATTTAATATTTAGGCAAGTATTTTTAAAATCATTTGAGTTCCTAACTAAACTATAATACACTAAATAACAGTTATCAGATGTGTCATATCACTTATAAATGATAACTATCTTGAAATAACAAAATTCTTTTCAAAAAATGTTGAACTATAGGTATAATATTAAATCTTCTTTTAAATTATTTGTATTTTCATAATATTAGAAATATTAATATGAAAAATTGAATGAATATTGAAAAGGTAAAAAGTTTTGAAGTTTGGCACATATAATACGTAAATAATTAAATACCTAATAACTAAAATTATAATTTAAATAATTAAGCAATAATAAACACATTATAAATACTAAATAAACTGGCTGATTGTCAAGAAATATCTAAAAAAAAAGCTTAGTATTATTAAAAATAATATATAAAATGCTTAATACTTTATATTTTATAATATATTATATTGTATTATAATTTGTAGAAGGTTATTAATCACATAAAACACTGTAATACGCATGATATAAATATTAAATAGATGATAGAAAACAAATGTACATATTGGGTAAAATGATCAATATTTTATTTAATCCAAATCATTAAATTAAATATCAGAGAAACAGAATACTTACAATTACAATAAGAACTTTTGCTAATCAATATAATATATAATAATAAAATAACAAAAATATATATGCAAAAAATTTAAAATAAGTATAACTTAAAAACTCCTCTTAATGATATTAAGTTACATAATAGTTCATTAGTAATAATTTATATTGTATATTTATATTCTTGTTCAATACAGAATTTGCTCGTTGGATATTAAAGTACAGTGTTTTAAATTATTCATAAATATTTTTACAGCATTAACATGCAATAAATACTTGTCATCTATTAGTTGTAATAGATTTAACAAAACTATAATCTTGTCACTGAATAGACTATTAACCGAGTTATCCAAATATAAATAATTACCATACATTTAAATGTATCATATTAGGCCTATGTTTAGATACAATTGATGATACTTACAGGAAACCGATGAGCCAGAATTCAAGCTATTACATTTTGTTTCTGATCTATGACATGTAACTTCGAAGACATTGAAACAGATTATTGGTTGGGGGGAATTTTTAGGTTTTTTTCTTTTTTCTTTTGTTATCTAGTAGCTTAAGTATGTGAGGGTGTCATTTGTACCTCTGTGCGCTAAACCGGTTTGTAGACCGGCCAAATAAGCTGCTTTCTGTTTGCCATGTTCCTCTGCTATTTTTACTGATAGATGCTCTGTGCATCCCTCCAACAAAACACCATTTAGTTGAATAATTGCTTTTTGGGCATCTTCTTTTTTGTTATAACTAGTATATGAAAAAAAAATATTATGTACATTTAATGGCTTCACACTAAATATTATACAATATAAATATATTCATATTACACATTCACTTGATAAAAAATTAATTTACCTAAACTTTTTGTAAATATTGGGGAAAATGAGGAATATATTGATTTTTAATGTCGATTTCTGGGATAAGTTTTTTAGGAAGAATTTGTTCAAACTATCAGTATAATATTAAAAACCAAGTAATATTTCAATATTCTATGAAGTCCTTTTGGAAAAAATACTCAGGAGCATCACTGAATTTTGTTTAAGTACCAAATTTAACTTAAACTTTAACAAAATTAGCCCAGAATTGATTAATATATGTGATTTTGTATTATTACATACTAATTTATAAAAATAATACACCAATATCCTATGCCAATAGAAACAAAGCAAGATTAGTAGACTCTAAAACCAAGATTTATGTATATTGTCCATTTTCTTATTTTTGATTATGTTAATACTTATAATACATATTATACACAAAATTAATATCTTACCGAACAAATGCTACTCCTCTGGGAAGTCCACTATATTTGTCTTTAAGTATATTTTTTTGAACAATTTGACCATAAGGGGCAAATAAATCTTCAAGTTCTCTTTCTGTTATTGATCTAAATTGTTTGAAAAATATTTAAAAAATAACTATCTAATACAATTAACTTTAGAACATTATTTTCTTTTTACCTTGGTAAATTTTGAACATAGAGGTTTGTATCTTTGATATCTTCTCCAGCAGGTCGGGCATAAGATACTTTTAAACGTTTATTCTCAACTTGGAGACCATTCATCACCTCAATAGCTTTAGATGCATCTTCAGGGCGAACAAAGTTGACAAAACCAAAACCAAAACTGTAACCAGTCTAAAAAATATAATATCAATATAATAGGTATGTAAAGAATATTAAAATAAATTGTAATACAAAAAACAAAAAAATACAAACCAACCTAACCTTTTTGTACCTACCTAGTATAGGTAAATACCTAGACAATTTTTAAAAATTTTAACACATTTTTATTTTTAAAATTTTTTTTTCTTTGAAAGCTACCTAGTAGTTTAAATATTAACATATTTATCAATGAATAATTAGAATTCTATTTGTACCTATATTATTTGTTAATAGAAAAGGCTGCATAAAATGAACAACAAATCTTATAGGTAAAAAGCTCATTGAAAAAAAAATAAAATAAAATACAGTCAAGGATAGATTTAGGATATATATTAGTTTTCAAAAATATCTATTTAAAAATACTCGAATTTCCCCACAAATTTCCCATTAATTAGCTGTCAAATAGTTCAAACAGTAACAATTAAAATACATAATATACTTGTCTTAATAATTTTGTTCTTACCTAGTATAGAATAGATAGGCAAGTATTAAGTATAATTAATAGTAGGTACATATCAATTGCATTAAATCATTATGAAATTAGCAGAGATATTAGATATTATTTCTGTCAAATTGAACTAGCGTTATCTCTGAACAATAATGTAATCAAAATGAATTTATTCCATAGTCTATACTCTGTAATTTATATGTAAGTATATAAAAGACTAAAGTTTTTCATTTAAATTATTTACTTCTAACCCATCAAAATTATGTAAAATTAAATGATATTATTTAACCCTTTCCTAAAAAACATAGGTAATATTATGTAAAATCAATACCTAAGCGTTCAACACAAATATCTGCTTTGACATGAACAAATATAATATCAATTTATTTTAAGCTGATAACAAAGATAATTTTAAAGAAAATTTATTCTTGCTTATATTTTTAAGTTACCTATACCTAATTAAATTAAACTAGGTAGTACCATAAAGTTGGAAACAATAATATTATATTATTGTCATATATTTAGGCAAATCTTAGTTAAATGTAAAAATGATTTCTAGAACAATAAAAAAAAAAATTATAAACATTAAAATAGGAATAGTCAGGCTTGATAAAAATCAAAATCTCGAGTATTAACCAACCTATATTAGAAAAATTGATTTAAGTTTATCTATTCAGTTCTTAAATTAAATTAAGGAAATGAATATCAAACTGTTAATGTATAGTTGGAATGAGTTCGTTAAGCTTTCAATATTTTAAATGTTGACACATACCTTCACTACTTATTTTCTTACCGAATCAATCAGTTTTAAACAAATGTAATTCTTAAGAAATGACCATTCAAATAAAATGATATACATACCTATATAACCTAACCTACGTATCAATTTATCGTTCTGCACGCAAGTTTTGATACTAGTTTCAACAATTTTCAAAGTAGGGTTGCCTAAACTCTCATGCAGTTGTAAAATTGTAAAGATCACCAAATCCCCCAAACTACCACCTCAGCTTTTCATAAAATCTGTGGACCACACACTATGTTGGTAAGAACTCACTTTGACGTCTTTCATCACCCGACACGCTTCAATTTGTCCAATCTGGGTGAACATTTGATGAAGTTTTTTATCGGTCATCGACTGCGGTAGATAGTTGATTATCAGGTTCGTCATGCTCGTGTCTTGTGGCTCCATTTCGGCGTTCGTTGAGGGTACTGTTGTTGTTGTTGTTATATTCGCTGATGCCGCTGCTGAGGTCGGTACTGCGTTAATCGTGTACGGCGTACAGAGAAGGAGGCGGCGGTGGCGACGGGTACTGGTGGTGCTGTTGTTGTTGTTGCTGTCGTTGCTGTTGTAGGTATTGTTGTTGTTACAACCACTGCTACTACCGCTGCTGCTGCTGCTTCTACTGCTGCTATTGCTATGGTCCTGTTTCACAGGCGGTGGCGGCGGCGGCGACGACAACGACGACGACAACAGACCTTTATCGGGGATGATGAGGGTGACGGCGTTGGTTGTCGTGCGCGCGACGAAACGGTTTTGTTTTCGCGGGGCAATGGTTGGAGATTCGCGCGGCGGCGGCGGACACAACGGATTATGACGGTAGGAAGTGCATGAGGGGGGAATCGCGTGTGGAAAAAAGTGGAAAAAAAATAATAAGAAACGCACACGGGAAAACGGCCGATAGATTAACTACACTCAATACTCAAAAGTAGTGAGCTTGGCAACACGAACCGGGTGACGACGACGGGGAGTGCGGGTCCGACGGGTTGGGAAGGCGGGGGCGGGGCGCGGATCGATAGAGCTACGCGAGCGCAGTGGTGCCAACGACGCGACCAGCAGCCACCACAAATAATAAAGATACACAGACGGGGAACGGGGCTCTAGTCAGTAGTCAGACTCACTTAGACAGTCAGACTGGTCAGGTCACCAGTCCAGTCTTCCTGATGGCGCCAGTGTGCCGCTTAGACTGAGTACTGACCACTCCAACTTGCCACTTAGCAAGTTGCAACTTGACATTTCCAAGTTTCAAGTATCCTTCTTGAGCTCCTCGTCACTTGTGAGTCGTGTCCGACGTCCGTACTAAAAACATTATAAGAACCGCGGATGTCGATGGCTGACCGGTTCGAGCGGCAACTACTGGCAAGTGCCGGTGAAATCCAAGAAGTGATTCGATTCATGCTTTATAGTAAAGAGATAAGATCGATTTGGTTATGACATGGTACCACAGAACTCAGAAGACGGATACAGATCATTCTGTAAATCTGTGATGGTACCGACTATCGCCTGACCAGTGGCCACGTCTGACTATTTAGTATTTACTGTTTTGTCTCGGTGGTCGACCTAGGGGCGGCTTGCTTCAGGTCAATTCCGTGAGGGGGAGGGGGGGGCGAAAACATTTTAGTCTTGAATACCGCTTTGCTAAACAAAAACTTAACATATATATATGGTTGATGTTTGTATCAACGGTCTGTATCATCTGTGTACAAACAATTAAGTAAATTTAAAAAATGTAAACTTATGGAGGGGGCGATCGCCACCTCCCTGGACTGGTCGCATAATAATATAGTGAATTAAGATGAATATAATTTATAGCTGGTGTCACTGCCCACAGTGCCACTGGTATATAGACAGTAAATACTTGCATGTTTGACGTTAGTACGTTACCACAGCCAATGTGACGTTTTTAGGATTTTTTTTTATCTAAAGGAGTTTTATACTTTTATTATAACATAGGGCCTAGGCAGAACACGCTATAAAATTGTTGTTCTAAAACTTGTACATTCTCCAAGCCGTCAACGCTTGTCATTACCTAGTATTTATCTATTTATCACACGGCTAAATATTTTAATTTATATCAAGGTGGATTGATTTTTTTATTTATATTTATTTTAAATTTTAAAATAAAATATATTTTATCAGTGTTGAGTTATCAAGTATAGCATTCAATAACATAAGAACTTCAAATTCATATACATTTAATTGCACAACACTAATTATTATAATATATAATATGAACATACCTATCAAAGCTGGGCACTAACTAGTTAGAAAGTTACTTTTAAGTAACTTTCTAACTTAACTAGTTAGTTTTAATTCATATTAACTTTGTAACTTAACTAGTTGAATTTAATGTGTAAAATAGACTTATCTAATTCGTTAGAAAAAAAACTAACTAGTTATTATTATTTTTTTTCATTCCAAAATTCCAAAAGCTGTTCCTTAATCATGACATTATGGCTATATGCCTATATAGATTATTGGCTTGTATATATTATTAATTGTTAGTACTTATAATAATGCACGCACAGAAACTATGGCTTTCCATGTAGTCTATAGAATGTTGATATCTAGTATCTACCATATAGATATAAATAGTATCTATACGGATGGCTTAACCAATTAGTGTAGACACGATGCCAAATTTTCGTGGTAGTGTGATCGGTGGTTTACGCTTACCCGTTTATCTATATAGGTTTTTAAGTTTTTAAATTTATATAAACACACTAACTTCTAACTAACTAAGTTAGAAATTTGGACGGTTTCAAAAAATAACTTCTATTCTAACTTAGTTACTTTTTTTATGAAAGTAACTTAACTTCAACTAGTTGAAAAAATGACTAACTTGCACAGCTTTGATACCTATCATTGTTGTTTACCTACCTACTTGTAAAATAATATTTGTGGCAACATATTTTTTTTTTCTTTATGTAAATACAAAATTAGTAATGTACAATGATACTGCAGTGTTTATTATGTTGTATAATATATTCATAGGTAACCTTAACAATAATTAGTTTTCTATTTAACAAAAAAAAAATATTTCAAGCATAATACATTATATTTTTAACTTAAATCAAGTAATTAAAATTTAAAATGAATTGATGAAGATGATGATGGTGGTATCCAAGGTTTATAAACTGCATTTGAATTTTTTTTTTTTTTACCTAAAGATAGTTAATTTTATAAAATATAAACATTATTTAAATTAAGCATATTATGGTGTTAGACATTACACAATATAACATGATATCAATGTTATTAGTTATTACACAAGTCAAGAGAACATACCAACATGGTGTATGTGTTGCTACCGTCTTATTAACACATAACTCCAAAATATAAGTTCAGCAGTTCAAATTTTGTGTTGTTAGCTATAAATATTAAAGTGAACTGACTTATATCATCAAACTTAAAGGAAAAAACCTTTTCTGTATTGTCTTATTAGATTTATGTAATATTCTAATGTTTGATCAAGTTATAAGTAGGTACTATAGGTACATAATTTAAAAATTCTCATCTCGCTTAAACATTAAAATATAAAAACCAACAAGAACGCAGATAATGTCCTTATAATTAAGTTTGATAATTAGTCAATTCACTCTAATAACAATATAAAATTGGAACTGCTGAACACTGATTTTCTAAGACAGAGACAACATATAAGAGTGTTTACCTCTTAATTTAATATTGATTTAATTTTGATTTATTACCAGCAAATTTAGGAACAGTAGTTTTTTTATGTTCATTTAGATGTTTTTTAACTGCATTATTATCTTCCAAATACGCAAATGGATTTCCAGTTCTTAGTTCATTGTCATCAATAGAAGTTAATGATATTGAATTATTTTGATGATTACAATTTAGTTTGTGTTCGTTAAAAATATCTGCAATCATAATTTAAATTTAATCATATATATAATATATTATATAAAAAAAACAAATATTTAAAAAAACAGTGGACAAGTGGGTACCACTCTGCTGTACATTAGGTGTTATGACGGTATCTGTAATGGATATTTTTGTGAATTTAAATTCAATGATAAAACATTGAATACGAAAAAATGATGTAGAGCGAAGACGGTCTGACAGACTATTATACTAAATATTATATTATATGATAATATCATAACATAATGATATATTTATGTTGCTATGAAAGTAAATTATTCTACTAATAGTAATACAATAAATTAACTAATTTTGGCTGAAAACATTGCATTTGAAAATGACAACGTGTATAAAATATAATAATTTACTTTAAAAGTTTCAAGTGCCTACGAGGCAACAAATAATAATTTTAAATAAATTACAACTAAATAAAATAACTAAAAATATTATTCTTTACTTAAATATCTAATCTAGTCTAAATTTGAAAAAATCTAAATATCTGAAAAAAACTTTGTTAGTACATTTTTAAGATTTTTTTGGAACAGTTTAAGGATTATGAGTTATGAGAAACCTTGTATTCAATTTTTACATTTTTTGACTTATTAAAGTTTTTTTATCAACATTTAAAACAAAAAACTAACAATTTAAAAATATAAAATTACTGCAAATAGCTCACTGTCAAAATATTTTGAACATTTTTTCATGCACAGAAAATGCTTATAAAAACAGTTAGTAAAAATGTAGAGTATCTATAAGAGAGAATACACCAAACAAACAATTTTGATTTTGTCAAAAACTGGTTTTTCCCAATTATTAAGAAAAGTACTGGGAATTTTTAACTTTTGATTCAATAGATAGATCTATAACTATATCTAATTTGCTACTAAAAACCACCTTTTAAGTCGCTCAGTTTAGAATCTAAAACCAGTAATATGATTGGTAAAAGCATAATCAATAGTATTAAAGTAGGTTCAATATTAATATAAAGTATTATATATTATAAAGTATTATATAATATAATATATTTTTAATTTACAGTGAATTCTACCTAATGTGGGCACAAGGCATCAGCGTAATATTGTAAAATCGTCTGGTCTCAATTCCAATATATACTGATTTACTAATTTCCGTTTATATGGCCAACCGTTTTATGTGGGCAAATGAGTTTGGTATCAATGTGCTCACATTAAGCGGAGTCCACAATATTTATAGTCAACAATTTGAGCAACATAAATCTAGTCTGTGTAACCAATATACTTACTTAGAGGAATAATATTTTGAACACAAATTCCATCAATAGATGAATCAGTGTGACAATCAAACCAATTTTGACGTCTGAATTCAATAATTTCATTCAACCACTTTTCGTCAACATCTGTCAGATGTGGGGTTTTAAAACGCTTTGAGCATATTAATTTTGGAAAGGATTCATTTTTGATTTGTTCCATACGATTACAGTAACATTCACTGATTTTAGGACTTAATGTTACACATGGTGATAATTTAATATATTCACATTTTCTAATTTTTTTGTCAGACACCTTGTTTTTTATATGTTTTTTATCAATCCAGGGTTTGGATGAAATATGTTCAATCGGAGTGTCATTATTGATCTTTTTTTTACATACAGAGCACCCCAGATGGCTTTTTTTTATGTTTAGGTCGGATGCTGTAGAATATCCTATGACTCCCATAACACTAGTTTAATATTATATATCAGCTTCAACAAATCTAAAACATATTTTTTTACATTGGATGTGTAAATTATTTAATTTGTAATTTCAAATAATTTCTATTACTTTTTAAATGTTGTGAAAAAAAAAATTTTAATTAAATTAAACTATAACTAAATTATTTCTAAATTAACAATTTCGATGTTTCGATAAAATAATGTTGGTACGTTGATTAAAATACTTATATTTAATCAATGGTTTGTATGTAATTTGACATTTAACATTAAAATATTATAAGTATTAAACTAAAATGTACCAAATTTTTTTTTACATCTCATTTAACTGTCTGACATAATTTAAAAATTATTTTGTGATACAATTTTAATTATTTTAAATCATGCAAAATTATTAATATCATAACTTTTATAATTTGGAAAAGGTCATATAACACATACTGGTAGATGTATACTAATTTGTTGCCTAACTAAAATGTGTACATATTTAATTTTATCACAAAAACAATAAAATTGTAAGTTTTTGTGTAGCAAATCTAGATTTAAACTTAACTTTACCTAAAACGGTTATATTTTATAATGAATCAAATTTTTCATCAAGCATATTGTCTAATTTTTGGTGTCTAGCCATATTTGATAAGACTGCATCTAAACTAGTAGTCTTCTTTTTAGCACTTCCTTTTAATTCTTTTTTACCATCCATACGATTTAAGTTCATATGTGATATGTCTTCTTCAAAATCAAAATCAGATTGATCCAGTGATCTATAATAAATTGTATTTTGTAATTTTTTAAATAAATTAGTTGAAATATTTAACAAGTTTATCATACTCTGCAATATCACAAAGTTCATTAGTACTACTCTGAGATACTTGACTATCGTCTGGTGTTAATTCCCTTCGTCCAGGACAAGTCCATTCTAGTTTTAAAGATGTAACATTAGCTGACTCCAAAGTTTTGTACAACGAATAAATTTCAGATGGTTCAGGATAACATTCATTCATCTACAAATTAAAAACATATTTAAACATACATTTTAACAATACCTACTAGGTACACAATAAATGTAATCAAGTAAAAATAAAATTTTAAATTTTGGATAAATATTTAAACTATTATATAACTCCGAGGTTTTTATACATATGGCTGTTTTAAAATTTGTTGCCATAGGTACAGTATCAATACTATTGTTGATAATACTCAAATATGAAATAATGTTTAATAACTTTATTGTACCACGAATAGATAAATGTACTATAACCACATAATTAAATTATAAGCATTAAATTTGATTGATTGGTTTGAAATGTATTGTAAAAACTAATAAATCAAATACAGTAACAAGATGCTAAGAATTTTTAGATTTGAATTTGAATTTCTTGTTTTACTCAACTTCAAAATGTATTAAAGTCAGTATAACGTCCATAGTCTATTATTTATTACAGTTTTCATAGAAAATGAAACTATTAAAATAACATACATACATTTTATAGTCAAAATTAAACTAGGTAGGTAACTATAAATAATATATATTTTGTTGTATAATTACCTGGTTTTGTATAAAACCGTAATTTTCATCATCAGAGCATTCTATTATATCTTGTGTAATAAAATGTTCAGACATTATTTTTATAAATAGGTACCAAGAGTAATAGTAAAATGTGAAAGTTAAGATATATTAAACAGTTAACTCATGGTCTTCCACAGACTTAAAATTTAAAGATTAAACCATAAAATTACTAATATTTGTCATTTGAGTTAAATTCAGTTGGTATTTGAAATATATTTTTAAGTTGATTTGTATAAAAGTATAAAAATTAATCATAAGTCATAACAACTTATTGTTATTTTTTTATAATATAAATAAAATATTTTTAACTTCATAATAATATAAACATTACTTGATGATAATAACTAATAACACAGAACAATTAAAATCCGAATGTAGCTGGAATGCTGAATGGACTATGGAGTATGGGCCATAATAAGCTATGGAACAAATAATCTATGCTATCATATGCTATGGACCATGGATCGCCGGGACGAACCGTGGGCACTGATAAGAAATTACATTGGCGATTGGCGCGGTAATTATTATTGTTTAATGTTTTTGACGAAGTACAATCAGTGTCATCGCAAACTACAATAAAAAAAAAAAAATGTACCGAATTATTTACGGTATACTCAATGGTTTTTAGTTTATGGTTAATACCTATAGTTTATACCACAGAATAGATTTTTAAAAACATCGATTTTGGTTTTATTGTAGGTACCTATAATAATTGCGACTTTGGTAATGCAACGCTGCAATTCTCGATGGAAATACAGTATGCTAGGTACATGAAATCGGTAAAAATCGTTTATTCGTTAGTAACAACGGGCCTTATCAGGCACGGTGTTATGGGGGGGGGGAAGGTGGGGCTTTAGCCCCCCTCCCACTGAAAAATATGTACGATATAATAAAATCATAAAACATTATTTTTAAAAGAGCTACATCAAAGAATTTATGAAATATACTTTTTAGAAAAATTTGTGTTGGTTTTAAATTTTTGCCGTTATAAAAAGTAGCATAATAATATTTACTATTTGGCTTATTTAATATTTTGTCACAACTAAAAAAATTGAGGAATAAATTGAATTTATTATTTGTCTAATAAAGAAAAAATTTACTACAATTTCAATAAAATATGTTTTGAAATTTGTAAAATAAGGAAAAATCTTTTATTTATTTATTATTACCTTTATTGAGTACTAATTACTGAATGAAAATAAATAAAGTTCAAACAAATTTATCTGTTCATTACAAAACACAAATATTTTAGCTAATACTTTAGCTATATTTATGAAATGTAGCCATGTAGGTAAGTAAAAAAACAGAATTATTCATTCATAATGGTATGTAATATTAAAGTCATAAAGAAATTATCATTTTTGTACATCATTATTCATTATGAATATAGTCGTTGAAGGTCTGTGATTAAACATTTTCTTACATAAGGTACATAAAAAATATTTGACATTATTCTTAAAACATTTTTAACTATTCAAAAGTTTGTACATATTATCTGTTTAGACTAGAGCATACAATATACAATAGGGTTGCCATACGTCCCGGAAAACCGGGACTGTCACCGGTTTTCGACTTTGTGTCCCGGTTTTAGGAAAAAATTTGAATTGTTTAATTTTGACAATTTTTTTTTTCAATTCAAATAATAATTGAAATCGAGAGTCAAAATGTTATTGTTAAAGATAACGAATAATTGATAAATCCGTAAGCTAAATATAAAATAAATGAATATCGGGTATATTCCAGGACAACAGACAAGTCGTGCGCACTGCGCACTGTGCAGTAAACTTTTACATCGAACGTGTATTTCTTAATGGAAATACAATGGACTGACGAACGAAATCGTTTTCAGGTTGATACTGTGGAAAGTATTATAATGTGCAAGTACAATTACAAAAAGACTTGTTCCGAATTTTACGAATATGTTAAAACCCAGCCATCCTTACTTACATCAGTTAAATCATCTAAGAAATATGAATGGTACAAAGAAAAGGAGACAGAAGAGCCTAGCCACCCCAGCCCAAGTATAAGTAAATAAATAAAACGCGTTGTTATTTTATAATTATAATATATTAATTTAATATTGTTAAATATTATGAAACTATACTCTATTCCACCTAAGAGTGAACCACTCGGCCGACCAAAACTCGTTTTGTTCGCGCATCCCCACCACAAGACGGGCGCCGCCGCGAACGTTGGTGAGGGCCGTCACGAAACTGCAGCTGCCTACGTAGTGTGCGTATTCTTAAAAAAATTGTATTTGTATTATACCTATTATATTAAATTTATTGTTTAAGCAATAAAACAATTTCATTTATAATATTTTATGATTATGTGTTTATATATAATACAGTTTGATTTATGATGAAAATTCAAAATACGTGTTGTACAGTAATGAATCGCGAAAACAGCTATGTTTTTATGATTCTCTGTATGCACGGCGGTCGATCACTAACGACGACCGGCGATGACTGTCTACCAATGACAGAACGCCTAGTCGTTACCAGGGGGGTCAGACAATGATCGGCGGCTCAGTCTGCGTGCGCGAAAGCGGTTCACTCTTAGGTGGAATAGAGTATATAAATTTAAAAAAAAGTTTACATTGTTAATTTGTTACAGTAATAAAGTGTATAAGTTATAACACTATAACCTACAGTGTGTCGTTTTTTTAATACATATCTAATGGGCAATGACTTATATAATTCAATGATATTTATTTCTAAATGTATTTACTATTTTTCTGTGTGTCCCGGTTTTGTTTGATGAAATTATGGCAACCCTAATATACAACAACTTGTAAACTATATAGGCATATATTATGTTATATGATACGAAAATATTTATAATTTATTTAAATAACCTCAGTATTTATTAAAAAAATCTTAGCCCATATAAAAATAATATTTGCCTCACTCTCCCCTCCCCCCCCCGTCCATTGAAAAAAATTCTAGTGCCGTGCGACCGTGCCTGGGCCTTATCAGTGATTTCAAGCGCATATCCATCAGACAATCGGGTTTTAGTTATGATTGAAACTACGATGTTCATGATGCATCGGCGCATCGATGTGCTGAGTTTCAGAACGCAATAGCTTGAAAATACAATGCATTTTAGAACATGTTTTATCATTTTGACGGCAATACGTATCCACAGCGTTGTATTACCGAAGGCACAATAACTGCAAATAAACTATAATCGTACATAGGTAATTACTAATTACTAATTAATAATTACGTTCAATTTTCACTGAATGTTTATCATAGCATTTTCTATACACCATATAAATATAATTTTAAAAATATTTTGACTCTTTTTGGGCAACTTATAGACATTTGGGCATAATTCTGGTTTAGCAACCTATTGATTATTCAAACTTTTTTCCCCAAAATGTGTATTTTAGGGTGCTTTATATGAATGTAAAAAAAAACCCGGACAAACTTCGTTTTAAAGTTATTGATAAAAAACTTCAAAAACTACATTTTTTTCGTAACGTGCATTTTAAAAAAAAAAAAATACTCAGTATTGAATAATTTTTGAAATCGGGGGATATTTTCGATTTTTGTCCGAGCAATATTCAATTCTAAGTATTTTATTTTTTAAAAATGCGCGTTACGAAAAAAATTTAGTTTTTAATAACTTCAAAACGAAGTTTTTCCAGGCTTTTTTTACATTCTTATAAAGCACCCTAGAATACACATTTTGGAAAAAAAATCGATAGGTTGTTAAACCAGAATTTTCCCGACATTTGAAATTTTTCCGTTGAGTCAAAAAGATGAAAGTTTAATACAAGGTTTCTCATATGTTGTTAAAATAGTAGATTAAAAATATTAAGAATACGTGAGTACGATTTTGTTTTATTAAAATGTATAGTACAAAAATATATTCAAGATACAAAAGCATGATTTTTTTTTAAGCATTTTTACTTTTTAGTGAACATTTTGACAAAATTTTACACATTTAAGTATATTGTATATAACATTATTATAATCACAGAACAATATTAATATAATGTACATGGCATGGACTGGAAACGACAAGGCGGGCGGGTGACGGGGGACGGCACGCAAAAAGTTCCTCGGTTATCATCAACACTCATAATTGAATGTTTTCAGCGCTACCAGTGGTTTTATTTGGCGTCACATTTTGTATCTCAGTCCGTGTTTTATACACATGGCACTGTAAATTCTCAATTATAAATGCAACTCCCCGCATTTGCCTCTTTAACATACTTTCGAGGCCACTGATAATCTGCTCGTTCCCAGTCAATTATATCTTGGTCCGTGATATAATGTATAGTAATCACGGATTAAGATATAATGGACTGGAAACGACATGGTCGGCGGGGGTCGGGGTCGGGGACGGCCACGAAAAGGTGTCACTTAGCTGATAAGAATACTGTTCTTGAAGTTTTCAGCGCTACCGGTGGTTTTATTTGGCTACACAATTTGTATCTTAGTCCGTGTTAAATGCAGAGGGCGCTGTGAACTCCAGGAACACAGGCGACCCCTCGCACTTTGTCTCTTGTACATATATTCGTGGTCGTGGTAAGCTGCTCGTTTCCAGTCTATTATATCTTGGTCCGTGATAATAATGTACAGCAAAGTGGTACCGACTTTCCAAGGTACACTCAACATTCAGTACCTACTATACTGGAAAGGCAACTTTTTTCTATTTAAAATTCAGTTTCCGTCACGGTATGAATAGCAGGGCTTGAAACCGTTTTCAAAACCGATTTCAGAAACCGTTTTAAAACCAAAACCGTAATCAAAAACAAAACTGAAAAAAAATGGATACTGGTATTAAAGTCAAAACCGAAACCGGAAAAAATTGGATACCGACATTAAATTCAAAATCAAAACCGAAATCTGAAAAAATTGGAAATCTTTTTTTTTTTTTTTTTTAATTGGCGTGTTTTTAAATAAGTAATATCCATTAATACGCATAATTAATACTCATAATAAAATTGAGATCATGATTAAAATGTTGATAACCATTTTATTATTCGTAAAAGAAAATTGGAAACCGGTATACAAAACCGAAATTTCTTAATACCAGTATTGGTAAGTTGAAACCGAAATCGTAAAATTTCAAAACTGGTATACAAAATCGAAACCGAAACCGAAATTTCTTAATACCGGTATTGAAAAATTGAAACCGAAATTATTTCAATCGGTTTCAAGCCTTGATGAATAGAATGGTTGAGCGAGGCAACATTGCTCTATCACCAAATCTTGACGCTTAAAGCAAGAATTCCAGACGGCATTTTAATTTTTAGTATTTTACTATTTAGTTAGAATTCTATTCTGTGAGACTGTGAACATACTTCAGAATATAGCAATACACCATAGGCATGCACAGACTTTGTTCGCAGGGTATGCAGTTGATATAATGTGCCCCATTATATAAATGTTCTTAAAATAAATGTACATAGCAGGCCCGGATACAAGGGAGGAACGAAGGAGGCGCAACCCCCCCTATCAAACCAAATAGGATTGTATTATGTATTTATGTATAATATATATAATATAATATTTTGAATCCAATTTTCTTTTGTATATTCCTGGTGCCAAGCATACTTTTTGTTTCTTTAAACTTTCATGTATAATGTTACAATTTAAGCAATTTAGTATAAAGACAATAAAGACACCGAAACACAGCGTACAAAAAAATTAAATACATTGAATGAATACACAGATTTCAGGGCAACCATTATCAGTGACGTAGCTAGGATTTTCTGAAGGGGGGGGTGTTAATTATAAACATTAAATATTATATATAATACGTACAAACTAAAACTTTTATTTTAATTAATCACATAAAACATAATGTCTGTATGGTCAATAGATAATAATGAAAAAAAAATAATATATTATAAAATAAAATCCGTTCGTCGTTTTTGATTGAATGACAATTTTTGTATTACTTCTACTACTGCTATTACTTCAACTTCACGTCTCACGATGAATATTTAAAGATTCTAGTCCATTAAGTTTTAACTGGCCAATTGAATTGTTTTTATTCGTTTTAATGTAGAAAAACTTCTTTCAGGTTCATACGATGTGACAGGAAATGTTGCAAATATTTGAAGGAGTTTAAAAACATTTGGAAATAGGTCTTTATTGCACTTATCAAGAGCGTCAAGAACATCTTTTATGCTAAGTTTTTCTTAATTTGTATGCCATAACTTTATCTCTGTTTCAATAACTTCTTGATCAATATCATTTGAATAAAACTCACTCAAATCTATTTGATCGCTTGTTGATTATAATTTTTATTAGAAATGAGAAAATAAAAGCCAGCTATAATAGTTTTGTGGTTTATAAATCGGTCATTTAATTGTTGCATTAAATTGTCCAGAAATGGAAGGAATACACTTATACTTATTAATAACATAGGTAATAATAATTTATCATTTAATATAAACATCGATAAACCGGTATAACAAAAAAATACGTAAATTCTATTAATACGCATAATTAATACCTACTCATTATAAAATTGAGATCATGATTAAAATGATGATAACCATTTCATTATTCGCAAAAGAAAATTGGAAACCGGTATACAAAACCGAAACCAAAACCGAAATTTCTTAATACCGGTATTGCTAAGTTGAAAACGAAATTGTAAAATTTTCAAAACCCGTATACAAAATCGAAACCGAAACCAAAATTTCCTAATACAGGTATTGAAAAATTTAAACCGAAATCGAAAAAATTAAAAACTGGTATACAAAATCGAAACCGAAACCAAAATTATTTCAATTGGTTTCAAACCCTAGTAAAAACATGAATTAAATTTAGAATGGATGCTTTCACACGCATTTGTTGTTCGTACTGCTACTACTAATTTTGCCCATGTGTGAGGAGGAAAGTCTGACTGTAGATCAATATAGTTTTCTATGAGATAATCCATAAACTGATTTAGTTTTTCATCATCATGCCTGATAGACATAAAATCCTCAGTAAAACTTATTTCAATATCGTGTTCATTCAGCATGGGTAATCCAAATATATTCTTTAAAAACTGTCCTATTTCTGATACATCATCACAATAATGAATATACTTTAACCAAGATTCTGTACTTTTCGCCACCATGCCTGTCCCAGATTCTGTACTTTTTGTATGGTACCAGTACAGTTTCGTATAGATTGAATGTTACATGTGTCGGATATTGCTAAATTTAAACAATGTGAGGTGTAATGAATTTAGTGAGCAAGTGGGTATTTTTTGGTAACGTGGGATTGTACACCGTTAAAGCATCCACTCATAGTAGCTGCACTATCAAAACCTTGGCCTCTTAAATATTTCAAATCAATACCAAGTTTATTAAGGGTATTTAAAAGTGTGTTTGCTAAACCCATGCCTGTTACATCAGTAACAGGAACAAACATTAAGAAATCTTCTCTCATTTTCATTGAAGATAATTCAAAATAACGTACACACGGAGAAAATTGCTCAATTTCCGATATATCGACAGTTTCATCTGATAATACAGTGAAACATTTAGTAGCATTAACTTTTGACTATCTTGTCTATCTCTTTACCAATTCTATTAATTTACCTGGTTTTTTTACCAATTGTTAATGATTTAAGGCCACTTTGTGCCAGACATTTTGTTCAATATAAAAAACTCAAAATTAAATACCTAAATAAATTTGTTTTTGTTTGTAGGCCATATTTTGGTCAACAATTTAAAAATGTTATGTCTTTTCATAAATGTGTTTGAAATATTTAACTTTTGTTTAGCTGTAATAATATAGTTGTAGGTACTTAATTGTTTACCAAAAGAAGATATCTCGTCTTTTTATCGGGTTAAAAATATATTTTCATTTTTATTTGTATTTCTGCAGATCAATGTTCCCGACTGCTAACCCGAATATGCTCGTGTAGTTGTGCGAGTTAACCAACACTGTTTTTGTTAAATTGCAAATATCAATAAAATATATTGAGGTTTTTAGTCACGTGAACAGTATAGTAAACAGTAGTTTACTGATGTAGCACACTAGTACGATTAAAGATAGTAAAGACTTTATACTATCTTTAATCGTGTGATTTATAGCAACCATTATGGAAATTGGAAACAATCAGAGCTGGTATAGCCAGTAGGTATATACTAAATATATATATATATCAAAACTTAGCTGATTTGTTTGCTGATAAGAATAATATTTTGTAATAAACAATAAATATTTAAATACTTCTTTATACGTAGATGGTAGTATAACTACTTTTTCGATTGATTGAAACTCAATATTAGTCAAAGAATATAACATTATAATAACCGTATCCTACTGGCAGATGAGCGACTGATATTATTATGTAAATAAATCGTTTACTGCAATTTTCATATAACCATGTATAAGACAAAAATTTCGATATTATCTGTGATATTGCATTTTATCGACGTCCACTATTATAATATTATCGTAACATGTTTAGTTTCACTGGCTTGCGCACTTAAAAGTATACAAGGACCACTGACAAGGTTTTATACAGTAGAGACTAAAGTCTTGTTTATTATTTGTAGGGGCCCCTACAATTTATATCCCGCCTAAGGTCCAACACAGTTAAACCCACCCTGCCTACACTTTACTTCAGTGTAGAGCAATTTTTAGTAATATTTCATTATATTTACTAACTGTAGTCGGTACAATGTATATTTCTATTATAGCAGGAATAACAATTATGTATATCATTATCAACTAGATTAATGTTGATTCAGTTGAAACATTATTAAATGTACCTGAATCTTCAGGTGTTGCAAACGAAATCAAGGGCGTCCGCAGGGAGGGGGGCAGTAGGGACAGTTGCTCCCCTTGGCTTTTTCTGGGTTGACTATCATAATTATTATTGATGATTTTAATGTTCTAAAAAAACTTAAAAATGCCCTAACAATTTTAAATAGTGCACTAAATTATTTTAGATTCTGAGCGAAGCGATGAATGTATTGATTTTACAATGATGTGTGTGTTTTTTTTTTATTTTTTTTTGTGTCTGTCATCACCTTGTATGACAGTAAAAGTGCTTGGATTTTCCTTAACAGTAACTTTTTTGATAGGAAAGTGAATCTAGTTGATACTTTGGGGGGTCAAAAGTAAAAATTTCTCAGTAGTTTTCAGACGCGACGTGATAAACAAAAGAAAAATTAAGGAAAAACGGGAATTTTTACGCAAAATCTGTTTTCGAGAAAATCGATTTTGGTTTATGGTGCAACTCTAAAACAAACGACCGTAGGTACATGACATTTTGACTGAATGTTTATATTAGCATTTTCTATACACCATAACATTTTCCAAATATTTTGACTTATTTCGAGCTGTTTACGGTCATTTTCAGTTTCCATTTTTTTAGTTTTTTTTTCTATAAATATCAATAAATTTTTTTTGTTGGGTGAAAAAGCTTGAAAATTTAATGGAAGGCTCCTAGGTTAATTTATAACTACCTATAATAAGATAGTGAGACAAAAAATGTAAAAAGGAAAATATTTTGCCCTCCCCTTGACAATTTCCTGCGGATGCCCTTGATTCTTGAACGAAATTCCTGGGCATTTCTTTAAGTAATGTAAAGTACATCTGTTTTGCTACGTAAATCTATACTCCGCGCAACGAGAGAAGGAACTCCGGAAGCCGTGTCTACACCAAAACACGTTTGATTCCACGTATCGCCACGTATTTGACGTACACTAAATGGCACGAAGTGTAGGAATGCCTACTGCCTAGTCTGCATGCGCGAAACGGGATCCTTCTCTCGTGGCGTAAGTGTTTGCTCTTTTGGAACTGGGTATAGACTATAGATAATAGACATAATATTATATTATTATATATAGTACTGCCGATCGCATGTGCAATAGCCTCCCCTTGTTTTAGGTGTTGAATCGACAATATTAATTTAAACAATTTAATATGTACCTATATTGGTTCTGATTTCTACAAAATGTCATAAACTCATATTATGGTTCTATTTCATTTTTGATATAATTGATATATGAGGATTGAAAACTACAATGGAGTGTGTAAAACCACAAACACCCACATGTTTTATTTAAATATAAAATTCTAACACCTCCACCCTGTAAAATCCTAGATATGCGCCTGCCAGTCGATATAGTACAAATTGACAATAGTAGTCGATAATATTACCAATAGTCAATAAATAGCGTCGCGTAATTGCGTCACCGGTGGGCGGCGGATGGGGATGTCTGATGTAGCCGTACGGGATAAAAACAATGGTCAATGAAAATTGGAACCTAATAAAAATTAAAAAGGAAAAATGTGCCAAACCGCCCGAACCAAACGTCGGACGTCGGCGGTTTCTACCGCAGTGTCACCGGCGCCAGCATTATTACGGCGCGCCAGTCGCAATTCGGCGGCGTCTGTGCGGGCGGCACTGGGTCAAAATTAATTTTTGCGACTGGCGCTCTTGCGTGTACGCCGCTTTTACAAACACACACACAACTAAACGAGTCACAAACACGTCTCGTGCTGGTGGTGAGTGGTGGTCGGTACTCTGTGGTGCCGTGGAGGTTTATCGTCGAAGGTTGCATGTTGACATTGTATTATATTTTTATACGTCATTATTATATAATCGCACGTGACAGTGTGGCACTCGTTACTGCCTCGTCCCTGTAATCTTTAACCCGTTCGGCGCTCACCCAACGCCAACACATTACACGTGTATTATAATAATTAATAATAGTATTATCTGCTCGCTGAACGTGTAGCGGTCACCGACGTCGTGTTCCCCGCGCACTGTTTCAACTTAGTACTTGCAGCTCGACCGGGCCTACGCGTTCTCAGTTTCTCACGTCGACAGTTTTCTAATTTCGTTTCCTGGGCTGTTCCCCACCCCGTTGTACGCTCGACCAAAAAACTAACGTCGCGAGTCGGATAGCGCGCGCGCGCGTCAACGTCGACGTCTTGTTTTTGTGCGAGTTTCGCGGCGCGCGCACACGCGGCCCGCGGGTGTGTGTGTGTGTGTGTGGGTCGTGTTTAGTGTGTGTGTGTGTGTTGGTGTGTTTTGCGCTATAGCCGGCGGGCGGGAACTAGAGTGTGCGTGTGAGAGCGCGTGTCTGTGTGTTGGAGCGACTGCGGTGTGCGAGTGCGTGCGAGCGGACGACCCAAAGGAACCAACCGGCGGCCGCAGTTGACGGGACCACACGAACGGCACTCATAAGTATATTCAGCTCCGTGACAGTTTCGTGCTGTGGAATTGGGTCGGTTGGCGGAAATACGTTGGCATTCTAATCGCGCCGTGAACGATATTGTAATACAGACAAGTACACACACCCGAGGAACGACCCAATCGAGTGTCCGTTAAATGGCTTTTCTGAAAATATCCACATCCCGTAAGTGCAGTCAAATATTATTGCAAGAGCCGTTCAGGAACGACGTGTACGCTCGACTTGTGCGGTCTCTGACATCCACCGCTAATGGACCCGCAGAACAGCACCAGCAGCGCAGGAACAGCAGCGCGGTGTCCGGCCCGTCAGCCGTCGACACGAAGCCCAAATTCGATCCACTGGACACATCATTCGCCAACCCGGAGGCCACGTTCAAGAGCAAGACCACCTGGGAGATATTTAGAGCTTACATAGTTTACCAGCTATGCTCGTCCAGTTACCTCGTCGAGAACAACATGCAGGTAAACATGTCACTTTGACTTGATCCGTAACTAGAATAACGCTAAACACATGTATGTACTTGGATATTGTCACTCTGAGAGTCATAAGTACATGTGCTGCATGCTCACAAAACACTACTGTGTGGTGTCTGATGGTTTGTGCAATCTATAGATAATCACTTGATGTACCTACCTACCCTCTTGTCACTTGTGTACATTCAAGTATATGCTTATCTTTTGATGTTATGGTTTTAAACTTAAAAATGTTGAACTAATTTTTATAATGATATATTTCATTAAGTATTTTAGTCCACAACTCATAGGTAGGCACATTTAGAGTGGGTAATGAAATACAATTTATGTATGCAAATTAATGTTTTGATACCTACCCTCCTACCTGCTGTTTAAAAATTAGTTATTACCATACACAACCTTGCACATATTTTACTTGAATTAAACATGCTTGTAATTGTTACTTGTATTCATTAGGTGCCTACAATACTTACATTCAATTTTAGTATTTATATTTATCTACACATTAACTATGTATTTTTTTAAAGATATACTACCTTTGCTACTTATTTGATTTTTAAGTTGAAAAATCAATATGTTTTTTGTCTGGTAAATTATTTACTTGAAGTTAACATGCTTGTTTTCTACCTCTTTTAAATCTTTTTTAAATTTCTAATCTATTATTGATATTAAGGTACAATTTATGAAGTCTACATTTGTATTGATTTAATTTATGTTAAAGGTTATCTGGATAATAATTTTAAAAAAATAAGTTACAGATCAATTGATCAATTATCATGTGTTATAGTAATTACATATTAATTTTTTGTTCTCATATAATAGATTCTAATTAAAAAAAATTGATAATATTACTACTATGAGTCACCATATTTAAAAATTTATTCTCTGTATTTACTATGAACAATATGGCTGGCTAGCTGGCGGACCCATGTATCTAATTCGTGAAAAATTTTAAATCAGTCTGCATGTCACATTTGGCATATGTCAGAGGATATCAATGCATATTATAGATGATTTGCCACTTAATGTTAAAAATTGTTTAGGCATCTATTAGAGATTAAAGGAAAGGTTACCTACCTAGATTAAAAAAAAAAAAAGCTGTATTATAGGTACCTATGTTATGAATGGACCCATTATTCCAATTGTACCTACTTCATTGGTTTTAATTTTAAAACGTAAGTTAGGCAGTTTATTTACCATCTTTAGCACACTATGTTATGTTGATTTAACTGAGATTAGTCCATAATTAAGATCACATTTCTTCACCTATCACCATATTTATTAGGTATTAATATATTATGACGTAAACATTGTTTAGTTTTAATTTTTCAATTTATTATAAATTTATGTTAAAATCTCATTAATAAAAAAAAAAGTTTTCAATTTGTATTTTCTATATTTATGATACTATTGTAATCATCATTAGTAACATATTATATTATAATACAAATTAAGTAAATATGAAACCCTAAAAGTTTAAGATTTCAAAATGTAAGTTAAATTCTAGATCCTAATGAAATAAATATTTTGACCTTATTATTATTAACCCGTAACTAACCTGGAGGGTTAACTTAATCTACTTAACTCTACAACTGACAGATAAACAAAAATGTTAAATTATTAATTATTTGGTTTATAGTTTGATATTAGCATAAGTAATAGGTACAAAATATTCAATTTTCCTAGATATTCAAAATAATAAGTAATGATATTTACGAACGTGCCCTTGAAAACACTATGATTATTGTTAAATTTAAATAGAAGTATGATGAAATTAATTTTGTAACAAGCCTAGGTACTATTTCTTTATAATTTTAATACAAAAATGCATATGTTAAATACATAATAAAATATATTTATATATATGTAGGTATTGTTATTTGAAGGTATTACCATTATAATTTAATACATTGTTTTAAGTACTTAAAATAAATAAATAAAAATGTTTTTAAACTAAAAACTATATACATTTATATTTACATTATAAAAATATACAAGTTTGTTGAATATATTTATTTACATCATGATCATATACTCAATATTACAGTTATAATAAAGATTGGTGTTGGCCTAGCCAGAGCTGTGAACAACACTGCAGAAGCTTTAAGCTTAATTTTATGTAGTAACACTTATGTGTTAATGAACCAGGACTAGGGTTTGTATTGAAACATATTTAACTATTTAGGTACTCAAATGAAGATTTTATGAAACTAAAAAATTTTTAATTTCAACTCTAAATTAATAAAGGCACATTTTTAAATAAATTTGACATAACTGGGATAGTTTGGTAGTAGAGAAGGCAAAAATATATTGCTGCACAACTTTATATGAATGTGATACTACATTACTTTTCAATATCCCTGTGTCTAACCCTGGGATAACTTCCTACCCATTCAATTGACCCAAACGTTGACCCTTCAATATTGCTTAAACAATTTCTTCTGTTTCAACTTCTTCTCCATTATTTATTTATTTTATAACTTTTTTTAGCTAATGAAACTTTGCAAAGTAGTTTTTGGTGAAAAATTATTCACGGTAATGATGAAAATGACATTTTATGGTCATTTTGTGGCGGGAGAAGATCAATATCGTATTGTTCCTACTTTGAAACGCTTAAGATCTTTTGGTGTTAAACCAATTTTAGACTATTCTGTTGAAGAAGATATTAGTCAAGAAGAGGCAGAAAAACGTGAAGTTGAGTAAGTATGGTTTTATAACACTCAAGTATATTTTATTAGATTAGATAAATAAGATATTATATTAAAAACAAGTAAAAATTATAATTATAACTATTTAGCCTGGCTATTGATGTATATAAAGTTGAAAGGGGAATGCAGGAAATATTATGGAGATATCAGATCTTCTATTAACTGTATCATATTTTGCCCTTATTTTTTTTTAGCTTATCTACCATAGAATCCAAATATTACTTAAATCAGTGGTGTTTCATATGTTATAAATTATTTTGTATTATGACTCAACAAAATACCAATTTAATAATATTTTATCTTGGGCTAAATGTTTTCCAATTTCCTAAGACCCCTACATTATTTCTTATGATCTATAATAATCTTAATAGGTACTTATCTAAAACATCTATTAACATTTTAACTGTGTTAACATTAGATTCTACTGGTATTGCTTATTATTAACTATTTCCTTTTTTTTCTATCGTTTAAGTTAATTTGATTTTATAATAAATGTATGCATACCTAAAACCTAGTTATGATAATTTTTAAATTCTATTATTATACGCTTATAACTAAATTAAAATAATAAAATTTGATAATAAGTAAATTTACTCTAAATCTTATAATTAAATGAAACTAAATGTGAACTAGTTAAGCAAAACTGTTACACACTCCAATATGGAGACAACAAATGTATATGATGTGCAACTAAAGAACATATTATTTGAATCAAGTTTTATAGACATAACTCCAATTATAGATTAATGAAATCAATTTCATCAAGTGTTTACTTCATAAGGAAAATATTATGTATAATATTTTTTTCCTTGTATAGAATTTATTGAAGCCAAGGACAAAATTATATGTATAGTGTACATAGGTCACCTTTTTACATAAGTACCTTTTATGTTTTTTTTATTTAGCTAAAATGTATTAGATAATTGCACTAATTTTATTTGTTAGGTACTTAAGATCATTTTTTGTTCTCTATATCTAAGAAATAATAACTTATTCAAATAATAATAGTATAAGTAATATTATCTGTTGTAACAAAATCAATTATAGTTATTTTGTTTTATTTAAAATAAATAATATGGTTAATCTTTAAAAGCAATAGTAAATAATCAAATTGAAAAATCAAATCTTTTTAAAATCTTAGTTAAAAATTGTATTTGTAATTATTTATATAATTGTATGCTATGCAAAACCTAAAGACTCACGGGGCCTCCAAGTTACACCAGCAGTTAGTTTAATACCTAATTATGTTACCAAGTACGTAATTTATATGACGTGGTATTTCCTAATTAATTGGTACTATATTATATGAAACATAATCATTTTTGAAACAGTGGCGATTGAATATTTGAATAGCTAGAATATTTTTTTCCTTTTTAACAACCATTTTTACAATCCCAAATTAATTAACTGCTTCAAATCAAAGATAAATTATTTTAAATATTTTCATGGCTTTGTGTTAGAGAAAATCATAAATATTTTAATTTTACATAATATTATATTGTTTTATGTGTTACTTTATATTATTATCTATTAATATTTAGACTAATTATGACACTAAAAATGTCTCTGTAAGTGAAACGTGCCTGTTTTATATGATCCAAAATATTTAGTCCCCTTTGGCCTTCTTATTACTTGTTATTACTTAATTCTTAATATTTTTAGATCATAGTCAGTGCTAGATGATAATAAATATTAAAAATTATATAATAATCACATTTTTTTGTTTTCTATGAATGTCAATAAAACTTTCTTGTTGGGTAAAAAAACTTGAAAATTTAATGCAAGGCTTCTACAATGATATATGAAAAATATAAAAAAACCTTAGTCACAGTTTTTATTTATAAGTATTTAAAGTTCAAATATTGACAAAATACGGAAAAATCACAAAAATTAGCAAATTATTTTGAGTTGAGAATTCATAAAAAATTTTCTTTTTAAATCAGATTTGAAAATGTTATACAAGATTTCTCATAAGTTTGTCTACTTTTATCAAAAAAAAAATGTCTACAAGCAAATCAAATTAAATTTTTATGAGCTTTTGAAATTTATATTTTTACATTTTAATATTCACTCGATTACACATGTAACGAATCTTATTTTGTTGTAATTAAAAAAAGAAAAACTGTAGATACTTGAAAAGTTCACTGAATGTTTATATTGCCATTTTCTATACACCATACAATTTTGAAAATAATTTGACTCTTTTTGAGTTGTTTACGGACATTGTCAACTGTCAATTTTCTTAGTTTTTTTCCATAAATATCAATAAAATTTTATTTGTTGGGTAAAAAAGCGTGACAATTTAATGTAAGGCTCCTGATATAATGTTACAATAGCAATTGAAAAATATTAAAAATATATAGGCACAATTTTTTTTTAAAGGCATTTAAAGTTTGAATTTTGACAAAATTTTATAATTATTTTGTGGTTAAAAATGTATAAAATTCTCAACTTTTATAGCTAAGGGTTGAAAATTTAAAACAAGGTTCTACGTAAATAGGTAAATATATAAATTACTTTATTCACAATAATATTATCAAATATACTTATTTTTATAGTAATATCATAGGCCAACTGACCATTTTCACTCAGAATCGTTTTTCTTATACAATGTTATTATATCATTTAACACACACTTGTAATCTACTGTACAGTAGAGCGACATCCACTTATCCACTTTTTTAAAAGTAATTTTTCTTGTTTTTAGAGCATTTTCATCAGTCATTACTATTATGGCTAAAAATCTACGGTTTTTTGAAGATAAAGTCGTATAAATTGTAATTTTTATGAATTATTCCTTTACAGTATCCCTGAATATGCTTAAAATATTGCCGCAGTACAGACTGTAATATGTATTAGACATAAGTTATTTGTCACTTGTACTTCGGTCCATTTTGTATGGCTAGATAATGTTTTACTGGTAGAACGATCGTGTATGTATCACAGACTTAAAACAAATAGAATTAATACATTTTCTTCACAATAAATTAATTGTTATATGATCTTAATATGGCAGATTTGAATCAAGATATCGCATTATCAATTTTATAAAATTACTAATAAAGGTTGAGTTAATTAAACTATTAAATGTTTAAAAATGTCAAAATTAAAGTAGTAGAATATAAATCATTATAAATATGGAAACTTCACTCATTCGCCATATTTTGCATAGCCTTGGATCTTGTTTCAAAATATTTAAATATCGTAAAATCTGATGTACAAATACCTATAATATCCTTACTTTTATCACCTGTATTTGATAGGTTGAACTTGCTCCATAATATCAAAGTTATCTACATAAAATTGGTTCTTTTTATTATTGCAATAATGTGTTGAACTGGTTGACCTTCAATCATCGTATATTTTATTAACAATTTATATTAATAGTATTAAGAAAATTATTTAAAAAAAATCAAATCAATGTTTTTTGTGCATTTAAAATAGAAAATTAATTTTATGATAATATACCTGGTCTTTTACCTATTCCGACATTTTCGTGGGAAATTTCAAATACATTTGGATTTTTAGTTAAAAGTTTAAACTGTTAGGATACATATTATTATGCTGTCCCTGTCCTACAATAGAAAATTTGTTTTCAGAAGTTTATGTAGGAACATTTAATATTAAAGCGAATTCGACTATAACAACTTAAAGGTAATAATGTTAAGATCATCATTCTGTGTTTTCACCGGGGTTATTTAGGTACAATATTTTAATTTTATAGCGAGTTATAGAAATTTTTAAATTGTTATATTTTATATATAAAAATAATGACTTGCTTGAAAATTTTAATTTTGTAAGAAACCCATATTCTTACACAAAATGTTAACTGCTAGACAAATAATTTTAAGACTGGGGATACGAGCGGGTGTAACACACTCTTAGTTTTCAATTGTATTCACATAAATATCTGAAATATCACACTGACAGTTATTTTTTTTATGATTTTAATGTTTTTTATTTGAAATAATATTTTATTTATGAAAATTTAAATTTATTACTAATAAATATTGGACTAAATTATTGTTTAGAAGGTTTTTAGTTAAACCAATGCTTTTATATAATATAATATATAAACTATCTGTACATATTATTGTATTATATTTATTGAAAATATAAATAAATTCCCAAAAACATCGAGTAAAAAATTGAAATATGTTTTAAAATCCCATTGATTTTGATTCGTCACAAGACACAAACATTTATTTCATTATTAATTGGCATGTACTTATTATTACCGCTACTATTATATTAAAATTTACAGAAAGATTGAAAGATATATAATTAAATCTGCTCTAATACACGCTATTTGTTTTTCTAAATGTACTTAAATATAATATACTGGTTGCCTGCATATAGGTTTAGCATATATTATTATGTTAAATGCGCTTGCAAACAAAATTTGCGTGTAATAATATACATAATCTACCAGTGAGCTTAAGTCTTTATACGCAAAATTTCAATTTAGTCAATAATAATTAATGGTGTATATATTTAAGTCTGAAATATAGGTACTTATTATTTATTTATTTAACTAAAGGGCAACTAGGGGCATGCGTTATAAATATAGAACAATTATAAAATTGATACTTCAATAATAATGATTTTTTTTTTTATATTTACAATCTGTTACATAAAATTGAACAATAAGTAAAATAGATAGTGATTAAAAAGTGGCTTGGAGAATGGATAGATTTAACGATAGTAATGATATTATAATATTATACAATATATTTTATTATTATAAGTATAATAATAGATATTATGATATTATGATATTAGTACAATAGCTATTATGGACCTACAATATGGAATTTATTTATATTTAATATTTATTTTTAGATCAAGCATGTCAGAAATCGAAAAAAGAGACCAAGATGCTGCTCAAAAAGAAGGTAAACTTTTATGAATCAACTTTAATGGTTGTATGCAATTTATTAAACTGCTCGATTAATTAACTAGTTTCTTAACAAAATAATTAAATGGACTAATTTGTATTCAATACGGAAGTGTTGCTATAAATAAATAAGCATAAGATGATATTTTTTTCTTCCCGGGCAAATTGTGGCCAGAAGCGGTGGAAATTAATTTTACATTTTTTGTCTCGTGTAAAATTTGATTCAACTTTAATTAATTATTATTAATGCTATTGATATATTTTCACTTTACTTTTTGAATGTAGTAATCGTGCCGGATATAAAGTTATTGTATAGCTATTTCACGTAAAGTATACTATAGAGTACATGTTCATTTTAGGTTGGTCAATTGAGTTGATAAGTGGGTGTGTTGCCTTTTAAAATTTTAAATTGATGCATAAAAAATATATATTATATAGCAAGCTCAAAATACTTTGATAATAATATTATAATATTGGTGTATATCTTATAATATACAGAGTGTAACAGAAATATATGAAATATACATATACTGGAAATGTTCTTAAACAGTTCAAAACTTATCAAAATCTTTTGAAAATTTTATGTATTTACGTTCATTTATTTTAGAGTTAAACAAAAAACCAAAATCGATTTTGTCATATCTTTCTGTTACACCCTGTGTACGGCATACAGGCAATATAGCAGAAATTAAAACTTCTAGCAAATTTATATTATTGTTTATAGGCTATATTCTATGACTTATGCACAATGGTCTTATCCAAATTTTTATTTTAGCTGTTTTTACTAAATATTATGTAAAATAATAAAATCAGTATTAGTTTTTAAATACAGATACTCTGAGAAAGTATTTAAAATAGATACTAGTCTAAAGAGTGTTATTTTTTTTACAGTGTCTATAATAATAATTAAACTAAAATCAATTTGTTAAATATTTGATAACTGTTTTTATGTCTAAAATTACTGTAAATTACAGTAAACATATGTAAACCCATAACAGTAAAAGTATTTACGCCATCTAAGTAATTTTGAATAACCGATTTATAAATAAATTTAATCTCTATTAATAGTTTAGCTTATTATTTATAATGCAAGAAATAATAAGAAATTAACATCCGTTTATTAATTTTTATCAGAAACTCTATAGTCTATATTATGACGTTATTTTATTTTATTGTACCTATTTTTAATTATTCAAAATAACAATTTACAAATCATTTATTATGAAAGATAAATATTACATTTGAAGGGGACGTCCCACGGATACCCTGCATGTTTTGTCTCCCTCTTACTAACATACACCAAAATGTGGGTTCAGCAGTTTCAATTTTATAAATAATTATAATGAATAGTCAATAGACCTATTGGTAATTATAATTTTTAAGCTAAGATATTATCTTTCTTCTTTCTTGTTCGTTTTTACTATATTTTATTTGTTAGCAAGGTTATTAGTAGGTATGTAAAATATGGGTGTTGACCAGTTGCCCTCACATGTTAATATATACACAATTACAATATATAGCCCGTAAAATAGGGGAGGTAAATATACAAATAATAAATAAAATTATTTATAAAAATAAAGTAAAATAGTATAAAAAGATAGAAAAAAATTCATATGCTTATAATAATTTCTAACAAAATAATATGAAAAAGTCAATAAAATAATAAATATTATAATTATATGGCATTCAATGTTATAATTTGTCAAAAAAAAAATACATTCTTTCGCTCCGCTCAGAATTTAAAAATAGTATAGGTAAAATGATAGAAAAAAAATTCATAATAAATAATATAATTATAATGACCGAAAATTAAGTGAAACCATTTTCCAATTTCTGAATTTGGATCCATATAAACCGGCTTTAAGCCTAATTGTTGTATGCGTTTCCATCATGACTGAGTTAGATGAAATCTGCACCTCATCTCACTTTGCACCAAGTAGGCTATTATTATTATTATTACAATTTTCAAGTTATCCATATTATTTGTATTTTATATTATTATATTTATTACAAAATACAATATCATATACAATTGCAAAAATCAAAATTTATTTTATCATTTTATATTATTTTACTATATTTTTATAAATAATTATATTTAATTTTTTTATATTTACCTCCCCTATTTTAAGGGTTTTATATTGTAATCGTGTATATATTAACATATGAGGGCAACTGGTGCATGCCCTAAAATATCAATATTTAAAAACGATCATAACTCGCTTAAAACTTAAACTATTGTATAACGAGAATATACATATAATGTTAGTTGAATTCATCATAGTATTATAACCTAAAACCTTAGATCATATACTATGGATGTAGCCACAGCCAGACCCGTCGTTAAATATTTTTCGCCCTTAAGCGCGTACACTTTAAAGTCGTTAATCTTTACCGATAGTTATTTAATTTTGCCGCCTTCAATTTCTTTAAAATTGTATGTCGCCCTATAGTTACACTTGACTTACTTGTGCCCTAGCGACCTGCTAGCCGCTAGGTTCCACAGCGTATTATTTTGTTGCCGATATTAGCGACGAGCCTTCGAATTAGGTGATTGATGTGCGCATGCGTGGTCCTACTCGCATAATTATCCATAGGTCACTTATCACAGAATTACTCTAAATCTTAGTTCTTGGTTAATTATATCATTCTAGTAATTATTATATTATTATAATTATTAATAGGCATAATACTATTTTTTAAATTTAATATTATATTATTATATTTAAAACATAATATGGTGATTTGATAACAAATTATCTGGGGATAAAATTTATTAGTTGCGTGGCACATGCGCATATCAAACACCTAATTTTTTTGTATTGATTTAATATGCTGTAGCTCCATCCATAGTATATTATCTAAAATTATAATAGCTAGCAACGAAAAATTGGAACTACTGATAACAAATTTGTCATGTTGTCCGTTTGGTAAAACGAGAAAAAACATGCCGGTCTTGCTTTAAGGGGTTTTCTATTTTAACACTGCTATTTTAACTAATTGTGTGTTCGATTTGATTTGACTAACGCATGCATATTTGTGTTTGGGATGGTTCCTATTGGACAGGTTCTGTTTCAGCGGAAACAGTTGGAGGTTCTCTACCACAGTACCACGTGGATAAACAGTTCGCAGACAGAAGGTACAAGGTGCAGAGTGCTCGAACCTATTTTTACCTAAATGAAGCTACTTGTGAACGTAACATGGAAGTATTCACTAACTGCCTACATGCAGTAGCCGGTAAGATTTATAGAACATTTTAATTATTAATAAAGAAAAATATACAAAAAATAAAACCACGTAATTGTACCTATTAAATAAGTAGAAAATATTCAATTAATACGTACGCAATAATATTATATACGCAATAAATAAAATTAGGCATGATCTTAATTTCTCATTAGATTATTTAAGATAGTAATTTCTATACATGTTGCTACTTGTGCAAAAGTTGTTATAGCAAATAAATACATTTTTTATTCAAAATAACAATCAATTAAATTCCATTCGTTTAACTTTAATAAAAATAAAAATATTTGTATTTTGTTTTACTCAGAATATTGTCGATTATAATGTCTAAAGTTGTATAATCACTACGTAGTTGTACTTACACTTCTAAGTTTTGTTTTGTGACCAAACCAATGCCTAATAATAGAATAGTCATTAGTTGTTTGTCAGTCCTTCATTACAGGTCAAGGAGTAATTCAGAAAACATTTTTCTTCTCAATTTACTGACCTATTTTGTGACAGTAAAAAAACTTTTTTGATATTTTTAAAGAAATGTTTTGCTTTTATTATAAATTTATTTCTCATAAAATTGAATCCATTGATAATATTATAAATTGTGGTATTACATTTACAAGTATATAAACATAATATATTAAGTAGATCAATAGATTAGATTTATAATATAACTTATAAGCGTTGCATTGTTCATTTTAAATCACTTGAAAACAGATTTATGTAACATAATACATAATTATATTTCTTTATTAACCCCGATAACACTAAAATAGTCTTTAATTACAAAATTAGTTATCTGATATGTTTCATACATTTCTTGTAGTACGGTAAAAATATTATTTTCCATGCAAATTGTCTATTTAGATTAATAAAATGTGAAAGGAAGTAGGTATTGCCGGTATTAATTATTGATAGTTGATAAAGTGTAGATACCACCACTATAAATAAAAAAAATTGATTCTTTTACTTATTCTAAATATGAAATCTTTGCCTAACCTGCCTATACGTGAACACTTCAAAATTATTCTAAACAGAAATTATCTTCTGCCCAAATATTCGTTAATAACGATTGTTAGTTAAACATAGTATATAACATAATATGATTTTCGTTGAAACCGGGACGGCGTGGTGCAATATGGATGACTGCTGATAAAAACTATTGAAAGTTAAGAGGATTGTATTATTCAAAGCGGTTATTTTCAGTCTTTGTATAACACACGTGGAATATAGGAATTTAGACGTGTTTTCATTTCAAAAATCAACACATTCATCGCTCTGTTCAAAATCCAAAATTAAATAAAATATTGGAGAAGTTAAAAACAAAAAAATTAAGATCTGCGAAAGTCGATCTTAAGTAGACTTGATGACAAAATAAAATCTGTTTTTAGAATTCTTATCGCTTCACTAGATCAATCTGTACTTTGGAATGAAAACACGTTTAAATTCCTATGTTCCACGGGTGTTAGACAGAGACAGAAAATCACCGCTTCCGATCCCCTTTAAATTAAATTAATGATCGTTCCTAGTTATTGAAAATACAATAATACATACATTTTACAATAATAGCAATTATTAGATACATAGGCACTTTGTAATTGTAAGAGCTAGGGGGGGGGGCTAAGAACTGTACTTAGAACTTTTTTAGGGTCTTAATTCCTTCAAACCACCTTACGATTTCCGCCTATGGTTGTACTTGTCTCAAGCATACAAGTCACCATCCTTTTCCTATAAATAAAAAAATATTTTTATTGTAAGTGTTTACACACAATATTATTTGTCAATTTGTATGCTAAAAGTAGACTCTTGTTACAGTCAACTCTCGATTATATAGAGTGACACGGCAACCGCGGATAAACGAATTCCGCGGTTATTCTCCAAAATACAAATTGAAATAAAAATGCTATTATTATATATTAAAAAAAGTTACACTACGTAAATAGTATAAGAAAATGAGATAAATACACGTATTTTTATTTAAACATTCATACAATATAACATTAACATATTTTATTTGTTCACATTTATTGTATATAAATACTATTTTTAGTACTGTACAGTGTACTTAGTTCCGCGGAAAACCACGGATAATTGAGAGTTTACTGTACTTTACTTAATAAATAATAGTATTAGTATAGCTAATTAATATAAAAAATATTTTTTATAGTTAAATATTTTAATTTCATAGTTTTATAATAATAAACGGGTTTTAAACTTGAAAAATGTTTACAAATTACATAATTATGATAACACTTATAATAGATTATTAAATTTAATAAAAATATTTATATTATTATTTAGGTGCTACATATGGAACAGGAATTACAGCAATCAAATTAACAGCACTTGGACGCCCTCAACTTTTGGTAAATTTTAGATTAAAATATATTATTTTTATTTAACATAATATTTATGAATTAAACTAATAATTTAAATTATTAATCATTATAATTATTTTATGCAACTTTTACATAATGTTATGTATTTATTTTTATATCTAACTATCTATCTGACTTGTGTAAAAATGTTGCAATAAATGCTATAAGTATTCTTAGCAAAATATGTAAAAACCAACTATGTCAAATACATTTGGTTGATTCTATAAATATTTACTTAATCGAAAACATGTTGTGTTATCTGAAAGGATAGAGCCAAAATGTCTGTTATTTTTACTATTGGTAAATCTAACAATAACACTGTATAAAAGTGGTTAGTAGTGATATATTGATTAATTAACGGTTACTACTTACTACATATTGTAACAATTGTTATTATACTTACTGACATCACAACACATTTTAATAACTCTAAATTCCTATTCTGCTTTCTCCAATTCAGGGATGGGGCCATAACTGAAATCAAGAAAATAGATGCAAATTTAATAAGCTAAGCAGTACCAAAATAAAATAAATAAATAAATCCCTATTCATTAACATAGACAATTTTGAACAATTTTAATCAATATTGACAACTTTCAAAGAAAAACTTAGCATTTAAAATAAAGTTTTATAAAGATTTTGTGTGTTTTTTCGGTTTTACAAACATACAATAGAAAATTTTACAATCTCAATAATCCATTTCACTCAATTATGTTTTTAAAATTGACCTATTATAAAATTCATAGGTAAGATTATTATTTAGGGTATTTTACAGGCTTTTATTGATATTTTAATTTACAAACAAATTTGTTTAAAAATGTGAATAACCAACATCGTAATTAAAATATTAAAGCCTGCGCACTAGATTATAAGCTTACCTTTAAAATTAATAATAGGTCAATTCACTTTATTTTAAAAATAGTATTATAGAATGGAATATCGTGAATGTAAAATGTTGCTATGTTGTATGTTTGCGAGGTGAAGACTATACATGTTGGTATAGCATCCTCTTAAGATATTTTCTTACACATAATAGATACTTGAAATCATATATCTTATTTCAATTATGAACAAATGGTAATACTTATTAGACTAAAAATATTTATTTGATATTACAGTTGCAATTGTCAGAGGTAATTATGAGAGCTCGTACATTAGCTAGTGAAATTATGGGTGGCAAAGGTAATGTTATTGGTCAGCATCTCACTCTTGAGGAGTTGGACAAACGTTTGTTCCAAGCTGGAATCAAGGATACAAAAAAATTTTTGGAAAAAGTCACTAAGGACAGCCAAGGGTAAAATTAATTTATAAGTTTTAAATATTGGTTTTTATTTAAAACATTAAGTTTTTTTATTTTTTGTTTAGTGTTATTCATTTATTCCCATGGAGTGGTTTGTTGGATGAAAATTCTGAACTAAGTGATTCGTTCCGTGTCCCTTGCTTAAAAGAAGGTCGTATGGTCAGACTATTATCTCAATTGTCTAAAAAAGAAGAGGAAATGTTCCGTAATATGGTTCATCGACTCAATACATTAGTCCAAGTAAGAAATACGATTTTGGTTAATTTATTAATCCTATCATAAGTTATAAAAACATTAATTATATTTTTTAATTCAATTTTTAAATAGACTGCTAAAGACCTAGATGTTCGTATAATGATTGATGCTGAACAAACATATTTTCAACCAGCTATATCTAGATTGACTCTTGAATTGATGCAAAAGTATAATACAGAAAAAGCTATTGTGTTTAACACATACCAATGTTACCTAAAAGAAACACTTAATGAAGTCAAGACTGATTTAAATCAAGCTAAGAGACAAAAATTCTTTTTTGGAGCTAAACTTGTGCGGGGTGCTTATATTGATCAGGTAGTTAATTTGTTTCAATTGAAGTGACACAAATTTGTATTTTTAATAAAAAAGAATTAAAAATATATTCATATTAATTAAATGTGCTTATTTATATCTTAATAACTATTTTGAAGCAGGTTGGCGTTAATTCTAATAGTAATAATTTAGAAAGGTTTATTATTATTGTTAATGTTAAAAATTGGCTTGGCTAATATTGAATTATTTTAGTAGCATTAAAAATATGATTTATTTTACAGGAGAGGGCAAGAGCTGCAGCATTGGGCTATGCTGATCCAACCAATCCATCATATGAAGCCACCACAGAAACTTATCATCAAACGCTGACTGAATGTTTAACACGCATTAAGGTACTGAAAGATCAGGGTGACGTTTGCAGCAAGATTGGTATAATGGTTGCATCGCATAATGAAGATACAGTACGCTTCGCATTATCACAGTGAGTAAAATTAACATATTCCTAATATACATTTAAATATATTTATTTATGTCATTTTGACATTATGTCCAATACTACAAGTGAACCTTTCAATGTTATACCTAAAGTGTAATGCGGTAGGTAATAATCAAAACGGGGTTAGAAATGGTTAGGCTACGTTTGTTAATTTGATAAATTTTGCAGAGACACATAGAATAGTGTCTAAAAAAGCATTTCCAACGCCATCCAATACAAGTGCGATTACTGGAATAAAATGCAGAAATGGATATTACACAAAACAATAAAACAAAACAAAACAACAGTATTCATCATTTATGAAAACCACCACCAACATAATAATTTAAAATTTGTTTCATAAAACATTTTTCGTTTTTGTTTTCCTCGCTTATCAGAATGAAAGAAATTGGAATCTCACCTGAAGACAAAGTAATCTGCTTCGGACAGCTGCTTGGCATGTGCGACTTTATCACGTTCCCCTTGGGTATGTTACATAAATAATATTTTCTTGTACATTACTTTGTTGAGCATAAAAGTAATACAATGTTTATTGAAATTGACAGGCCAAGCAGGATATTCGGCGTACAAGTATATACCATATGGCCCAGTCAACGAAGTGCTGCCATATCTGTCTCGCCGAGCAATGGAGAACAAGGGTGTGCTAAAGAAGTTGGTCAAGGAAAAAACATTACTGAGAAAAGAACTTTTCAGACGCATTTTGCGTGGACAATTCTTCTATAAACCTAATGGCAATTATACCCCAGTTTAAGAACGACATTTAAGCCTTAATATCATATAGTAAGCGCAAGTCTCTCTAATGGTATGCCGATTAGTCTTATGTTTTTACTATTCTCCCTCCAATATAAACTTAACTTTACCTAATTGTATGACCGATTAGATCTGAATAGCCTGTACTTTTCAGTATTACAAGCAATAATAGTTTGATTTATATTTCAGAATCTCATGTTACGTAAAGTCTAAACACATAAACTTGTACTTAAAAGTAATGGAAAAATTCCATTTTCATCCAAAATGAAACTTAAAGATAAACTACCAATATGTTCGTATAATTTATTAATCGGTTGACATTGAACTGCGCTTTTAAATTTATGCTGGCCTTTATTCGTAGAAGACAGTTATTTACTATAAATTATTACTGTTTTTAAATAAATTGTAAAAGTATAAATATATACATAAAATAATAGTTTGTTTCACATTTTTGTAAAAAAAAATGTTATGTTATTTTATTTTATACAAAACATTTAGTTCTACGCTAATAATAATAATAATATTGAGCTACTGAAATATAAAGTCATAATGAGTTGTGCCTATATAAGTGATAATATGTTTTGTTAAATATTAATATTTATAGAAAATATTGTTGTCTTTTTTCAGCTGTAGTGATTATCATGAACCACAATACTAGTACGAATAAGAGTATTTATAATATTCAGAATTTGTCTAAAAATTGGACTATAAATAGTTATACATTTGATATAACTTTTTTCCTTATTAGTACAATAATTACTCATAAGAGGATGCTACACCCACATGTGTTGTCTCCGTCTTACAAATGTACAGCATAGTTAAAACTGTTCTGCGCGGGAAAGAACTGAAATTTTCAACATATAAAAAGGAGAGCTTTGGCTGTGTAACATTGTTTTTGTTTTTTTGATATCATTTATATGAAAAAAAGTTTTTCAAGTTTGAAAAACATTAACAATAATGGTTTTTGAAACAGTAAGAACTTTTTCATATAAGTGATCAAAAAAATAAAAACAATGTTGCATTGCCAAAGCTCTCCTTTTTATGTGGTGAAAATCTCATTTCTTAGTAGCCTTATCAGTTTTTTCCCACGCAAAACAGTTTTTACTATGTTGTACATTTCTATGACGGGGACAACACATGTGGATGTAGCGTCCTCTTAATAGATGGAACATATTCAGTCACAATTTTAAACTGTAATACATATTATAATATGTTTGTATTATGACAGGTGTCAGGTTGTCACGTTAAGTAAAAAATACTTAACTTGAAATTTACGTATTGAACAAGCTCATTATAAATTAATCACTATTATATACAATTATCAAAACATAAATTGTAATGTGAATGATATCATAATTTATGATCGATATAATTCTATAGATCATAATATGTTAGATCTATTCATCATAACTTAGTACATAACTTCTCAACATTTCTAAAAAAATGTTTTATACTGAGACATTTAGTTGTTAAATTAAATTAAATTATACTAATGAAAGAAAATGCAGGTACCGGTTATATTTTTTTAAATGTATCCGAGCCTTTAAAGAATACTAGGCTTTAGTTTTACTTTGCGAGATGATGGAGTAATGTGATATTAAATTTAAAAACAAACAAAAAATTGTTTTTGAATGGAATTATAATTAAAACTTTTCTCGATTTCAAATAATTAATGTTTGATAGTTGTAGGTAAGTAATTGTTTCACTCTACTCTTGAAAAATGACCGAATTCAACATAATCTGCAAAATAATTTGTTTATATCATGGTATAATCTATTAACGCAATGTATTAATCTTAAAAATGACTATTAGTCTTAATATAAGTCTAATTTTTTCACCTACAAATTGATTTAGGACATAAATAACCTAGTAGGTTCTGGTTTAAAAAGATTACTGTAACTGATCATGTAACTTGAATAAAATTTAATTAACATTTCAACTCCTCAATTTTATAAGTTATTTTTTTTTTAGTTTAGATATCTGTTCCTACACATATCAGCACCACTGAGGAAAGTAGATCCTGGCCCATTAGGGCATATCAAAGTTGTACAAATTATTGATTTTAATAAACGATCCTGCATGGGGGTTAAGCCATGTGTAAAAACAGTTAGGCCCCCCAATGTAGTAATACCACAAGGAAAAAAAAAGAGATCTATTACTACTTCATATTATTATAATCGGTTGAGTTAATAATTAAACGATGACCAAATTAACATACATTTTATTTTTAATTTGAATTGTAATTTTTTTATACATAAAAAAAATTCAATAGATTTAATATTGAACAAATCATTACAATTACTTATACACTATTATATTATAGTATTATACAATATAGTATAGCAGTACATACAATTACTTAAATTTATTTTCCAAATTGAAGCTTAATATATAAATCACATACCATTTTATTAACAGAATAGTCTTGGTTTGGCACAATACATGTACAGAAATTATATATATATATATTTTTAAAATTGTATTCTCATGATCATGATGAATAATCTGTATCTTCGGATGGATCATCATGATCAGTGTCTGTATCGGTACAACTCAAGTCGCTGATCGTGGTAACAACAGGTCGATTTGTATTTGGTTCTATATCATAATTGTCTTCCTTCTTCCATCCTTTCTGTTTCATTAGTTTCATGTCTTCTTTGGTCAACACGTGTACAATTTCACCGCGTACTTTATCTCCTTCAGCTATTGGTTCAATAACAACATAATCATTTCGTTTCACCCAAACATTTCGCCTGAACTTAGCTGGCATTGAAACAAGAAATGTTTCATTGTCTTCTACTGAGAATACTTCATGAAGATTGTTGCCACGGCCAGCAACTATGCGAACAATGCGTTGTTCATCTATTGGACCATTCCAATCAGCAGTAAGCATTTCTTTCTGCACATGTTTACGTTTAGTCGCCCTAGACATTCTGTAAAAAATAACACTTAATAAACAAATTATTTACAAAATCATTTTTATGTTAATATAAATCTTAAATTAAAGTTATTTTTGTTCAGTCTTTCGTTTTATCAGTTTTCCGCTTTTTCTTTTTGAACATTCCAATATTTCCACCAGACAACTCTATAGCTTTAGTAATGTCTAATGATTGACCAAGTGGAATTCCATAGCCTTTGAATAATCCATGTGGGTTGGATGGTGTAACACAATCGTTTAGAGCATCTTTTCTAAGGGCGGTATCAACTTCAACAGAACTGAAAAATGCTACTGATTGTGGCAAATCAGTCATGCCTAATTTTTTAATACAAAATGCTCTTACTAGTAAGTTTGTTACGTGTAAAGCTAATGCAGTCTGATAACGATGTTCATCTGGTACTAAATAACGTATTTCATCATGAAAACTTAGGCAAAACCGTACATTAGGATGGATTAACCAGCGCATGCACACCAACATCAGATGAAGGAAATCAACAGCACCACTTTGCACAACCCAATTTATTCTGGTAGGTATAAATTTATCTATGTCTACTTCGTTTAATTCTAAAGCTCGACTGAGTCTAGATTCTAAAAAAGGCGTTTTTGGTTGCTTAGAACATGCAATTTGTTCAAGGCTGTTGAACATCGCAGATTCTGAACCTCCACTCCAAATAGGTTTATTAAATAATTCATCAACGCTCTTATTATAAATAGTACACAGCTCTTGCGCACCAAGTCGGGAATGCTCTCTTTTTTTAACTTCTGGTAAAACAGTGTCATGAAGTTTGTAGATTCTGTTTCCTTTTGTCATGTTAAACATGGCAATTGCCTTTTGTTTTGCTTGGGCAGGACTTAAGTCTGGATTAAACTGCTTCAATAATCGTTCAGAAAAAGGCTTTCCTGCCCCATAAATCCTAGCATAATTTAATACTTTTGCATTATCTCTTGTAATTCCAATTGCTTTGGCAGTTGAACTGTGCATGTCCGTGCCATCATTTTTCCTACCGCTGAGTGTCATCCAGCCAAAAGCCGTAGCACCATGTTCTTTGCCATAATAAGAATCTCCAATTACAGATGCTATCCACAATTCTTGAGAATCAACATCTGCTCCAACTAAAGAATAACCTGGCGGTGATTGAATCATACTACGTAATTCTGATCCAACCCGTTCATCGATAGCATTAGCAGCTGTCATCCATGTTCTTTCAACTGCTCTACGAGTTAATGTTCCACATACTACAACCTGTGGTATGATGGCACCATATCCTTTTGATTTATCAGTCCAAACAACAATTTGTCCTTCAACCCGTTCTCTATTGTTCCTCCAATAAGATAGCATACGTGATATTTCAATAATGTGCTCAGCATTACTGTCCTTTCCAGACAGTCCATTTTGAGAAAATTTATTTAAGAAATCTCTTGCAAGTGGATTTCCAACGTTTAAATGATTCCCATCTTTATGTGGAAGTTTCAACATACCACAGCCTGCTGCTAAATTTTCTTTGCAAGGTCTATTGCGTATGGTTTTATGATTTTTTTTTTTGAAAATACATTCATATTTTACTAGATTTGTTTGTACAGTTTCATGAAGTTCAGTATTATTAATTTTTATTTTACAGTCACAAGATGCATTACTTTTAATATAGTGGTCTTGTAATTCTTTAAGTGGTACCAATTCAGCATCTGGAAGTTTTATGTCAGTCTCATATGGTACAAGTTGGCCCCAACCGTTTCCCCTCACATAATGTAGGGGGAGGGATTTCCACATAAGAGAAAGAAGTTTAGGAACAAGATGCATACCAGAGCTTATGAGTAATGGACCAGGAACCCAATGCGGATCTTTGGGAGGCGCACACAATTTTCTATACCATTCTGGATAGCCAGCTAGATGAGGTGTTTTAAGTGGCAATCGTTCACTTGTTGCCATCAATGGTTTAAACATGTTTTCTAATTCAAAGAATCTCTTTTCATAAATATCTTCAGGTTCTATAGGTTTATTTTCTACTGTAATCTCTGATTTCTTTTTTTTATCTTTTTTTAGTTTCAATACTTTAGATGTCCAATTTTGGTCCCAGAGCCACAAATCTTTTTTATAGTTGTGATTATACATTAATTGACAAGCTTGATTTGCTTGTTGTGAAAGTAGAAATTTAGATTCTATGTCCAGATCTTCATATATTTCATTTGAAGTGTCTAGATACCTTTTCCAATTTGAATTTACTGGCAAATATGATGTGCCCAATTCTAAAATACCAGCCAATGTAACAGGATGAGGAAAACGTTCTAAAAATAAAGGCCACAATTTTCTCAAAACTTTAGTAGTGGCTTTAACATCATTTGCACAGTAGGTCATTAAATTTTGAAAATCATTATTAATATCTTGTAGTGAACCTTTAACAAATGTATCACGATCGCTCTTAGACAACTCAGCCTTACAATATAATTTATACACTTCATTTAAACTATTTAATGAGCTGTGTTGTTGCCAAGATTCATCTTCGATGACATCTTTTGATTTTAATAATGTTTTTTGATAACTAGTGATTCCACTGATAGCAACATGCAGAGACATGGTGTCTATAAATCTAAGAGCTGTACGATTTAACCAATATTGCTCCATAATTCTAGCTCTATCAAAAGCAACGTGATGGCCTACACACAACTTGGGAGTGTTTGACCATTCGGTGATTTTCTCTTTAGATTTAATTGATGTCTCTAATGGAATGAGATCTTTACATGAATAGCCAAGATATCTACCCGACCTGGTATTGCAGCTGATTAAGTCTTTACTCACCCAACTGTACCAAGCTTCTGATGTAACAGCAGTTGCTAAAGTAGGTAAGTCACCTTCTTTACAACATACTTCGACATCGAAAATCATTACTTTTTCTTTGGGATAATCACATTGCTCGATTTCCTTTCCATACCTAGTCCAACCTTCTCTGAACACCCATTCCTGAGGCATTTCTGGTATTTCTTGTTTTAAAAATTCATCCATCAGAATTGCATACGGTTCACTTTGCATTTTACCAATTTCATAAAAGTGATCAACTATGTTTCCCTCCAACGGAGGTAATTGGAGTTCAATATCAGGCACCTTGTGCAATGTCGATGGCAAATCATATTTAGACAGCTCATTCAGGGCCATCTTCAGAACATTTTCATCTGTGGTATGAGGCTCGTTGAAAAGCTGTTCGTACAAGTTGGCCGACAACATTTGAATGTTCAATGGGTTTTTACGAAATTCGGTCTTCTCCATTGGTATCAAACGCGGTATTCTAGTCGACGAGTCCGACACTACAGTTTCTTCTTCTCCAGATTTCTCAGCCAACAGTTCAGTTATTTTGCCCGGTCGGTGGAATTTGGATACGGTACAGTATTTTCCATGGCCGCGCATACATTGCGCATAATAAACGTTAGCACGATTCCAATACATTCCAATACACTGTATAATTTAAATTATCAGAACACGTGCGTTACATGTACATAGAGCATTAGAGCCTATAATTTCAATGTTTTTAATTCCGATAAACGGCACTTACCTTTATAGATCAATCAACACTCGAACATTTCGTGAACAGTCAACCGAACAATGTGAGCTCGAATTGAATACTATATGTCATATGAGTATATGACTGAAACGATGAAAACAATAAATAATATGCAATGCCTCTAGTAATGCCCATGAACTTCGAATAGTATATTAGTGTGGCGCAACTGCGCAAGAATATGTAGAGAACGTGTTATCTTCTCTACATCGTGGTCATGTGGTGTAACGATTGGCGAAGAACACAACAAAACACTCAAGTCCGTTCCTAAGTTCTAGTTAGTTTACTATAGGACTATTGAGATAGTGATACTAAGATAAGGATCGGGATGATATATATTATATTTTGCGGTTCACAGTTTACTCTGAATCACGAATGAAGTCATCTTAATTCGTGCTCTGAAATCATCGCTTAGGTGTTACGTAAAATGTTTTATTTTTTTTAAAGTAGGTATTTAAAAAAATGTTATTTTGCTATCATCAAATCTTTGTATTTATGTTATAAATGTAATATTTTAAACTCATTTTTCGCCTATCAGTGTACCTATTATATAGTGTTAAGGTGGAATCGTATAACGTATTACATAGTGATATTATTTATACAATTATACTTACTCACCAAAATGACTGGTAAGCTAATTTGTTTATTTTATTTAGATTCATTTTAATTGGAAATTTCAATCATTGCATTAATAATCATTATGTTTGAACATATTCACAAGATATTAACAATAGCTACTTAAATTTTTAAGTTTTATAAATTAAAAATATTCCCAAACCTTACAGTATTTAATATCAAATGCAAAAAGGAATCATAATGACAAACGATTAATTTTATTTTCAAATTTTTAGATAATTCGTTATTGGATTTATCTAGTCAAGAATTGCGAAAGTTGGCAAAAAATGAAAACAGCCATATTATTAAAGTTTTAGATGTGCGAAAAAATTGTTTACAGAAACTGGAAAATGTTGAACAATTTACTGAACTTAATGAAGTAAATAATTTAAAAAATAATATATGACATTAAAAAAGTATCTAATTCATATAATACATTTTTAAAGTTAATTGCAAGTCATAATCAGATGATGAGAATGTATACGGTAGCAAAGTTATCAAAACTAGTAAAATTAGATTTATCTAATAATCACTTGATGAGTATTGAAGGTCTCAGAGATTTAATAAATCTTTCATCGCTTAATTTGTCCAATAACAAAATCAAAGTAAGTGTAATTCTTCCATCAAATGTACAGGACCGGCTCAAGCGAAAATAGTGAACTAGGCAAAATCAAATTTTGCCGCTCATAACAATAGAATATTATCAGTATTTTGAAAATGCCGCCCTCTTTCTAAAGTGCAGCCCTAGGCGTGGGCCTATGTCGCCTACCCCTTGAGCCGGGCCTGCAAATGTAAAATATATTTCATTATGGATTTTTTTTCAGATTATTGAACATTTATCAACCAATGTCAACTTAGTGCACATAGACTTGTCGTTCAACAGCATATCATACATTACCAATTTGAGTCATCTTTTAAAACTTGAAGTATGTTGTATACATTTTAAATAGTCAGTTAGTCATTTTAGTCAACATTTATTATAATTATTTATAACTTCTATGAATTATCAAAAATAACATTTTATTATACTTACAGAGGCTTTTCTTGCATTCAAATAATATTTGTCATTTGACCAACTGTCAACATTTCCTTCCAGTCAACTTGCTTACTCTTACTTTAGCCAATAACAATCTTAATGATTTGAATGAAATATCTCAGCTTTGCCGTCTTGGTTTGTTAAGAGAAATCACTTTAACAGGCAATAGTTGTCTAGAAGGGTACACATTTAACTACAGACCATTTATAGTCAATTGGTGCCCAAGTGTGAAAATAGTTGATGGTTATGCTGTGGACGACATTGAAAAGTAAGTATTTGATAAGTCAATGCACATTATACTTGCTAATAATAGATAATAATAATGTGTGTTTCCAACAACTAAATTATACAAATTGAAATTGTTTTCTTGTATCTATGTCTAACATTTTAAAAATCTATTGCTGATATAGAGGCAAAATTTGGAAAAATATTTAATAAATTATTAATTTTCAGTCTAAAAGCTGAATGGCTATATAGCCAAGGTCAAGGACGAAAGTTTCATATTGGACAACATACTGCTCTTGTTCGTTATTTAACAGAAACATGTCCAATTACTAGCCATGCTTTAGAGACTGAGCAAGAAAGAAAATTGAGATTAGTTTTGAGCAAAGCTCAACAATATAGAGAACAATTACATAGTATATATATTTATATAATTTGAATCAGAGTGAATTTTTATTGTCATATATTATTTTGATCCGCCTTTAGGAACGAGTACACCAAATATTAAAGAGTCAGGACAAGAATCGTTGATGACCAGAAGTCTAGATCCTAGTGTACTGAAGTCTACAACTCAAAGACTATCTACTGGATCAGAAAGCTGCCAAGGAACACCTAATAGTATGTCTCGCAGTGTTCATTTACCAATGACTGAAGTCAATTGTTTTGTCCAATCTCCACCTCTACCAGCTGCCAGCACTATGTTGCCGATATTAGACTCATTACCTAGTCCACTGACGCCAAGTATACCTAAATCAAGACCTATAATTGGTCTGCAAACTCCAGCTGGCGAAGAGTCTCGAGCACCTACTATGGAAAAATTGCAAATGATTAAAAATAAAGCGTCACAAATGAACGGTATTGAGAACAAAGGTAAATTTAAACATAATTAATTATTAATACTGTTTATTTTAATTATATATATATATATATATTTATTTATTTTATACAGATTTACACCAGTCAGCCATAGTTATACAAAAAATGTGGAGAGGTTATCATACTAGAAATTTGAACAAAAATGTAACTAATATATATCAGCATGTACAAATGCTACGTTTCAATCAATACATTAAGTAAGACATTTCATCTAAATGTTTTTTTTCAAAATGATATAAGTTTGGGATTTTTAGGCAAATGAGCAAAGATTTAGTAGATACCAAAAGTACTCTCGAAAAAGAACATAAATTAGTGGTATTACAAATGCAAGCTATAAACGAGTTGTGGAAAAAGGTATTTATATTATCACCATTTATTTTTTATAATATATATTTATGATAACATTGTATGGTTCTGAAACTGTGGTGTGTGACGTGTCGAGGGTAACCATAGATTTAAAAATACTTATAATTCATAAACTATACTCAGTACGAGAGAATGTACACGAGCTGCGCATCCGACTGAGACCGGTGACAGCTCAGAGGCCAAATTTCTCCCACTCTTTACCTCCCGGTGGCTACGTATTTGAGGAGTTGTTTCCAACCTCCTGCCGAAAAATTAACGATCATAACCGTTTGGGCAAAAATGGTGGGAGATACGCAGTGATGGACGAAAAAATGTGTACGTTCTCTCGTGGAACGGAGTATAGTAATTACTCGTCTAAAATTCAATTTTCTTAATCGAAGTACTCTGAAAAATATAATGAGAAATTTTTAGATAGGTTAGGTAAATATTTAATTTTTATGTGAACTCTCAATACAATTGTTTTCAAATGTTTAAAAATTAATAAATTAATATTCTCGATGATTAAAGGTTAACAGTATGGACAACAGATTAGGTAGTGAGAATAATGGCGATTCCAAGTGTCTGACATGCTCTTCATTGGATACTAAGGTACTTAATATTGTTATCATTATATTACATTTTTAGACTAAAATGATTAATAGTTAAAATAGAAATGTTTAACTGTTGATTTTATAATAATGTTTATATCATTTTTCAATAGGAATAATTTTTAAGTAATCAAAAATGTATACGTCTTAAGTCTCTAAAATTTTATCTATAAATATTAAATTATAAATTATGTTTGGTTGGTATTTTGAAACTTCATTTAAATTTTGATTTTCTCAATATTATTAACTTAACAAGTAAGAACTGCTGATTCTACTTTTACTTGATTAAAATTATCTTTTCACTAAATCAAAATCTTTAGATTGAAAAACTAATATTATTATAGCATATTGATATAAGAGATATGATTTCTATAAGAGTATAATTAAGTTATTTTATTGCATGTTATATTATGATTTATAAACTTATTTTTAATTCATATTAAGTAAAATAATTTGTTAAACATAGTTATTGCATACCTATTACAATTACGCTAATTTTAATCCATATCATTTTTATTTATTTGAAGTCTTGTCTCTTGGATATTTTTATTTAAACACCTTATAAAAACAAAAAACAAATACATTTTCTTCAGGTTCAACAGCTGCAGGAGTCTATGGATCATGTTTTGCGGTGTGTGAGCCCTTCATCACAGAGTGTTGCAGAAACACAAACGGATATCACTGCTGTACAGACACCAGTTGAAGGGAGTTGTCCGAACGCCAACGCAATAACTAGGCCCAATTTCCTTCCCCTCTCCAAATCTTGTACGAATCAAGTTGTAAAAACTACCAACGCAACTGCAATGTCTTCGGATATCTAAATTATAATTCTATGTGACCAAAACTGTCCAAAATATTTATTGTAAAAACTTTTGTACTCATTGTTAAAAATCCTGAAAACTGTTGCAGTGATCTAGTCAAACTGATTAAACTTAATTATTCCTTTTTTTTTTTATATATTTTAGAGAACTTAATATTATAATATAATACGTAATTTACATTATAATATATTCTTATTGGTTTTTTTTACAATGATATTATATAATAAAAATAATTTTACAAGTGTTCTGTTGATGTATTTACTACGGAATTATTCAGTGTTTAATATCTACCAGTTGCTATAAATATAGCATATTATATATATATCATTAATAATTATTGTTTGCCGATAAAAATATTGCCCAATTTACATTGTGATCAGCAACAATCTTTTTAACAGATTTTATTTTCAATAATGAGAAGCTCACAACAATTACATTACTAAATATGAGTAAAATATTAAAAATGAATTATATAAATATTAAACATGCCAATGATAAATGAGAACAATGTTACAACAAATAGTTTAAAATGCATAACTTTATGTATTTTTAACCCGAGTAATGAGCACTTCAAGAGACAAGAGTACAAGACTCATGTACTGTAGTACAAATAATTTTATTGAATTTATCATGCATATATCTAAATACAATAGAACCATAGGCGGAGATCAAAGGTTAGTCCCCCTCCCAGAAGTTTGTCAACCCTCCTCCGTTTTTAGTTGTTAAGGATTGAAGCAGTGCTCGACTTGGGGGGTAGACGCAGAGGAGCAGAGTACCCCAACCAATTTTTCAGAATTTTTAGTGTACCCCTGTTATTTTTTAAGGCGAACAGGCTTCATAATTCTGCAATTGTATTGAAATGTGCGAGATACCATATTTTGTCTTATGGACTATTTCACAACCACGGTTTTATATATTAACAAATAAACAGATTCTCACTACTTTTATTTTGCCAAGTCGAGCACTGGATTTCTGCCTATGAATAGAACAATAACTAATTATAAATATGTTTGCGAATATAACTTTATTATTGTATTGTTATTGTACTTGTGTGGTGCTGTATAATACTATATTGTATTTATGACATGAATTTGAAAACTAAAGATTCCAGGTTAAGAGGGTGTCACACCTGCTGTGTTTTCTCCGCCTTACAAATGTACAACAAAGCAAAGCTGTTTTGCGTGGTACAACTTTTCTCACAATATATTTGTTGTTGAACTACCAAATTTTCACAACACATAAAGAAGAACTTTATCTGTGCAAAATCATTGCTTTTTTTTAGTTGCACTATCCAATCATTTTTTAGAAGCAAATGAAAGAAACAAAAGACAAAATTTTTAGAAGCAAATAACTTTTATTGTATTTATGTTATCTAAAATATAGGCATGCTGTTGCATAGATAATTTTCTATCCTGTACGTTCAGAAATTTTTGAGCCACTACTACAAACACAGAAAGATAAAAGTTGTCTCGCGCAAAACAGTTTTTGCTATGTTGTACATTTGTAAGACGGAGACAACACGTGCGGATGTAACGTCCTAATATTAAATACCAACACTATAATATGGTAACAAAACTAGGTTTCACTTGTGATCAGATACTGATGGTATAATAAAATGTGATATACACATAATAGTAGAACACCTTATATATTGAGGCCCGTAATTAGTTTTTTTTATAAACCAATTTACTAAACATTGGGCTGTTAATTTGTATATAAAAAAAAATTAATAATTAATAATTAATAATTTATTGAATTATGAAATGGACTTTATTTATGGAATATGATATCATTATAGACATCGTGCTTCTGAGATCATTTTTAATAAATTTAAGTTTTGAAAATGTACTTTCTGCATTTGTCAGAGTCACCAGTAATGTAAGAAATAAGTAAAATGCAAAAAGTCAGGGAAACAACTAAATAAATTATTAGTAATTTAATTATATCAAAAACACTTACACAGTTTAAGCTCAGAAGCCTACAGAAATTCAAATGATTCAATTCGTGCGGAAAGGTCTGCTGGATTAAAGTCCTCAAATTCATCCTCCAACTTTATTGCACTCTTATACAGATCTCTGTATCAAATATTACAGTTAGCTGTAAAAGACAACTAAATAAATCACTTTTTTTACTAAGTTTACTAGAACTGTTACGATATAATGCATTGAATATTAATAAAATGTATACATGTACAATAAATTAACAGCAATTTTTTATCAGTAGATACATTTTTTTTCAAACAATTCAGAAGTGTACTACGAGGCCTGCAGAAAGCCCTGTCCTTACTCATATGTAGTTTCACCTCTGTAGGGGCCACATAAGACCAACATAAGAACATGAATCTATTATAAATATAATATATTATATTTTGTTTATAAAATAATGTTAAATGTATTCTTATACACGGGTTATTAGAAAAACATAAAATAAAGTAAACATATGATAAAATATAATATTGAAGTTGGTAAGAAGACATATCGGGAAGAGATAAATATATGATCCTATATGTACATTGATTAACGACAAGATGTTACAACCAAATACATAACAGTAATTGTATGGAAAAAGAAGAAGTTAAAGTAATATTTTATGTTATTTATAATGAAAAAAAAAATATATTATACAAATAGAATTCATTCAATGTTAAAAATAACATAATGATATATGATTATGACATATTCAAACAAACTATAATTTATTTGTATGATACTTATCATACATAATTGGATAATTAAAACTATTAAAATATAATTAAATAATTGACAAGAGTATTTAGGCAAATATATCAATTTTATTATCATTCACAGTTTATATACTATACATTGTTATACCTTATGGCAATAAATCTCATTAATAATACTTTATTTATACAAATATAACATATATATAAATCAATAATACAAAAATTGTCCAATATTATTGAATTTTAAACTTGAATGAAAGCATACACTAAAATAAGAGTAGTGAAATATAAATATCACAGATGAACTAAGTATGCTGAGCTCTGAAACTGGAGCTTTTGCAATGGCCTTAATAGTTGTTATGACGTTCCCATGGCTACGTTTCTCCTTCATTTGGATCAAACATTAATGCAGTCACGGCAAACATTATAAATACAACACCGCCCACAATAGTTACTATTAAAAAAAAACAAATACAAAATTTATTATTTCAAGTTTTTATTTATTATTTATTCTAAAATACTTACCAGTTCGAACAGATATTTTTTGAGCAATAAAACGACCACCTATAACAGCTAATCCTGTACATAAAGAATGTCCTAAGACTCCACCAAGTGCAACACCATAAGCATCCTATAAATGGTTTAACAATTAAAAATCAAAATATACATTTATAGTCTCCATTTTAATATTTTATACTTCTCTAGCTGCCAAAATTATAGTGGCTAATTGACTACGATCTCCCCATTCTGCGAGGAATGTCATTGTAAAAGCTTGAATCAGAGTTTTTGACACAATCAACAAGCTCTTACTGCCGAATCGTAATCTACATCTTTTTGGGGCCTGTTGTTCAATGTCTGCATCCTGTTGTATCAAAGTCAATGTCAACACAAAACATACAATTTATTTAGTTTTATAACTGTGCACATAATAATTTCAGATAATATTATATTTCACTTGAGTACTTTAGAGAAATTGCGATTAGGTAATAATTATTACTAAAATTATGTGCAATATAAATTACACCTAATCAAAAAGCCTTTGAAAATCTACGAGCGGCTATTTTGCTGGGTAAATATTTCATGTTGCAAAGATTTGAAAAAATAAAATATACCTACATTTCTACTTATTTGTTATTGCTTATTACAATTAAGTAAATCGCAATAAATAAATTATGAGATATAGCAGTTTTTGTTATTACTATCATATTGTACAGTATTGTAGGTATTTTATTCAGTTGTTCTTACCTTAAGGTCAGTACTATTGTCAACAGTCACGTTGATAGTTTCAACCACGGATGGCATAACCGCAGGCGATTTATCGTCTTTCTCGGTGACTGGAGACGCATCTTTATTATTCTTCTTGTTCTTTAGGTATTTAATAATTTATTCCCAAATAATAAACAGCCCAAAGAAGTGTAGAAGAGTAATGTTAAAAAAATGCCAAAATGAAAAAAAAAAAAAATGAATTAACCTTAAATATTAATTAATAGTTTGAAGATTACAGCAAATAATAAATACAGTTTAAAACTAATACATTTAATACATAAATTGTAATTACTGATCATCAATAAAGAATGTTTTGGGATTCTGAATAAAGCAAGGCAACTTATGATTTTTAAATAACATGTTTTTAAAATTCACCAGTCATTTTTAATAAAAAAAAGAAATATATAAGAAAAACTTAAACAAGAATCAGTGTTTAGCAAAATGTTTAATATTTTTAAGTAAACCAAGCTCAGCTTACAATTATTTTATATATGGTGATAATGGTAACACATTTAAATTATAATTAAAATAATTAAAAATAACAATTAACGAATACCCGATATGGAACCACAGATCAAACATTGATTTATCGATTATGGTAGTAAAATTAGTTATATTCGAATTCATAATAATTAATACAAACATTTAGGTCATATATAGATAATTATGGAGTTATAATTATCAAATTAGACACGGCCACACCATTAATGAAAATGACCATCAATTATATGTTATATGTATAATTTATAGGAGCTAACACTCAGTACCTTATCTTCTTTGTCGGACTGTTGGAAATAATAATAGACCCATTATGAATTTTGTTATGAATGTTGTAACAATTCACAGTTTTTCACTTATCAAGTTATTATGTTATAGTAGAAAATAATTTCTAAGGAGATTGAAAACAATTTTTAAAAATGAGTAGGCCTATTTTCATAAATTTGGTCATTTAATGATGTGATAGGCTATTTTATGGAGAACAGTATTCCAAATTTTATGAAAATAATTACTATTATATGACAATAACAATAAGGACCAGTAAAATAATACTTGGAAGTGATATAAGAATTTGTTTAATTTCTCCTACTGTGGGTTAGTTAGTAATTTTATGTTTGACACTGGTATAATTGGCACAATTTAATAATTTTTAATGAATAGTAAATTAATCCTATATGAAATTTAATCTGTATCAGATATGTAATATCTGTGTTTATTTAGCTTTTTATGGACATTTTAATTTTAAAGTGAGTTACTTATACCCGAGTATAAATATATATAAAATATCTACATTTAAAAATGAGTACAAATATTGTTTATCTCATGTGACAATAGATATATAAAAAAAATGATGAGAACTCACTCAGGTATTTTCATCTTTATGTTGAGTGATTAAAAAGTTTACTTAAAATTAAAAACAAATCTCTTTTTTTTCATTACATCAATTGTAAAATTGTTCTATGTGTATAAGATTGATATTCACATCTGTTTAAAAGAGTTTGTAATAAGAAAACTCGCTAAAAGTGAAGGTTATTTTACACTAAATCTAAATACATTTTTAATCATTTTACTTGTGCATAAAAAAGATAAGAGTTTTTATAATTGGCAAATTAAGCAAAAACAAATTCATATAAGCTATTACCACTCAGTAATAAATTATAAACTAAGAACATATTTTATCATATTATGATACATACCCAATTAAGGGGATTGCAAATGGTCATTATTTTGTGCCAAAACATCATATTTTGTTTATCAAATATTCATATCAATCAAACTTATAAAGCGTAATAAATAATATAGTTGTAAATAGATCTGAATTTATCACGAAGCTTATTTGAGAACAGCTTAAGTTTTAGATTCTGAGCAGAGCAATGAATGTACTGATTTTACAATGATATAAAGTTTTTTTTAAAAAATTTTTAATTGTTTGAAAACATCTTAAATGGCGTTTAGGCATTTTCGCTTTGGTAACGAAAATTGTTATCTTTTTTTGCGTAATGCTCAATACCTATTAAATTATTAAAAGGAGAGACAATTTTTATATCTGAAGTTCTACTAATTTTTCAAATTTTTCAAAAAACACCAAAATTCTTTTGCCTTTTTTTTAATTTTGTGAAAATGTACACAATATAAATGCAATAACCATTACATATGTAGTAATATGAAAAAAAAAATTTACAAGCTTCAAATAATTAGTAAAAAATACTGACAAAAATCCAAAAATGTGAAACAGAAAAAATATACAATTGCATACAAATCTGCGTTTTAGTTATGACTTATGAATTATGAGATATAATTATATGCACACACACGAATGATCAACCATAAGGTATGTAACTACACATATTCTTCTCATACTATTACCATTGATTACCTATAAATATTATAAATTATATAATAATATAATATTTATAATAAATGCTATAATAAACTCCTTAATTAGTGACATAATATACTATCTCTTAAAGTTGTAATTAGTGTCATAGAACAAACATTATCCAACCTTTTTTTTTTTTTTTTTTTTTTTGGCGTGGTATCGAGGACCGGAGAAAGAACTCCAAGTTGCCAATACTTCTCCTCCGAACCCCAAAAATTATATTACCTACTAGCTGATCCCGTGCACTTCGTTACCCATTAAATGTACAAATTGTATATGACTCAAACTTTGTTCAATGTCTTATTTAATATTCGGTATATGATGTTCTAGATTCATCTTAACTTTTCTATTGCCCGGAATAAAAATTCTTATTCGCATCAGTATATTATCAGGTAGGCAATCTATCTGCAGACCCCATGCTGTTTGTACGTAAGTGTATGGTTTAACTCTTTAAGTATCAAAGTTATACCAAGTTTGTTGTTTTTACTTAATTCTACCTATACGGTGGATTAACCACCAATACATATAATATCAGAACACAGCATACAAAAAAATTAAATGCATTGGATGAATACATAGATTTCACGGCAACCATTATTATTATAATATCTTAAAAACCCATGGCTATAAACAAAAATTTACACCATATAAATCTCTAAATTCTTGTTGGAGCACATCCCCTGGTTGGACCTAGGGGTATGATTTGAGAATCTAGACCATCCGAAAACTATTTTTAGATAAGTTGAAAAACAAACATTTTCTATCTTTTTAATCATGTTGACTACGCCGCTAGGAGGACAAACTAAATTTCCCAAATCTCAACTATTCAAACAAAACATTGATGGTTGGTAACCCTATTATTGAAGAATATGTTTAGTTTTTAACCAGATAGTAAAATTGTAAGCAGCATACGACCATAATATGCCTATCCATATTTACATTATATTGTTAATTAATTCAAATGTATGTATTAGCATTTATTATAAATACTAGTAATTATAATCAATGGTAATAGATATTTAATAATTAGAGAATACAAACAAAACAAAAGGTAAAGGAAAAAATATGAAGCATAAGGATAAACACATTTAATTTAATAACCATTATTTATTTTTAAATTAACAAGAAATGGCATAAAAAATTATAAAAGGTAAGCATAGATAACACAGATTTTTACCCAAATAATAAAGGTGTTCTTGGCACAGGCTAAAAGCAATTAGAACAATCAGTCGCGCACACTCAAAAATAACTAGAGGTAGAAATTTGAATCGGTTACCTCTATATTGGCTAATAAGCTAATGGTTATAGCCTATAATTATTCAATAGTTTATTTTCAATATTTTGATACGTAGTAGAATTTTTATGATGCAAATATTTTGGAACCAGGGGGCCACCCACCTACCAAAAAAATCAGGGGTAGCGGCTGCCACCCTTGACCCCTCTAGTGTGTGCCACTGAGAACAATTAGCACTATTGAAATGTTGTGTACCTATTTTTCCAATACTTAAAAATATTTATAGTTAGGTACATATTATAATATTTTTATTTTGTGTTTCATCGCATTTAACTCTCTAAAGTACTCAATAATATAACATATATAAATACAGAATTTAATACTTGTAAAGTCTTAACTTATAAGTAATATTAGAGTTGATTAATTGTGATATATTTAAATACATTAGGTTAAAATGCATTTTATGATATTAATAATAGGCATTGATGAAAGAATTATATTTACAGCAATGAGTAGATTGAATTTGTTTACAGAATAAATATAAATGTTACTACTAAAGTTGATTAATTGGACAGAAGAAAACATTTATTTTTTTTATAATCAACCAACTTTGTCAATCCAAGCTTTATTATAAATAAAGCCAATTTATAAATAGTACGATAAACATTTATGGATAATACAATGGTAGATAGGTTTCGGATATGGATAGATCATACACAAAATAAGGTACTTTAATTTAAATTTAATTGTAAATAGGTGTGTTAAAATTCTAGTTGTTATAATTACATTTGCTAACTATGAATACCAAATAAACAATTCTGAGATAAATGCTCACATAGCTACTGCTACTGACTGTGGTTATACAATATTGGTAAAAAGAGGCTAATGATTTGATACCGGACCAATAACTTTTAAGTGTTTCAAAATGAATGTATTAAAAATTTTACTGAAATATGCCAATTTGTCAAATACTTAAGAGGATGCTGCCTATACATTTGTTGTCTCCGTCTTACACACGTTAGACATACCAAATTTTCGTTCACTAGTTTCAATAGTGTGCTGTAAGTTTTGATATTAGAGTGATTTGACCTATTATACATTTTTTAGAGAATAAAATTATCTATGCTTAAGCGTTGGATTTTATTCAATATTTTAATTTTCAAGCGAGATATGAGCAATTTTTAGTTTTTGATATTTCATATACCCATATATTGCTTGAAAATGAAAATTTAAAAAAATCGTCAACGCTTAAACACAGAAAATGTTCTTACCTAAAAGTTGTATGATAGGTCAATAAACCACTAGTATCAAAACTAATAGCACACTATTGAAACTAGTGAACGATAATTTGCTATGTGGTGCGTGTGTAAGACAGAGACAACAAATGTATGGGTAGCGTCTTCTTAAACTAATAATTATTATAGGTACTGAGTAGAGGAATAAGACGACCATTAAGATTCGTACTACATAAATACTAATATTTATAATCAATGGTACTACCAAATTACTTTAGCTACAATAAATAAACTTTTTCACAAAAACAGAAATATTGATAATTCTTATTTTGCATTTTTATAATTCGATTTGATTCTTTAAAATCGTGTACCTATAATATATAATATTTTATATTCTTTGAGTATAATTTTAAGTTCATTGAAAAAAACTAACTATTGGGCCTTAACCACAAAATTGGGTGTTATGTAATTTTTCAAATATTTATATTTGTGTTCTATAGACTAAGTAAAAACAATTTTCTTATTCTATATTATGCTTAATCATTTTGAGAAATCTGGTAGTTATTACAATTTCTAGTTATATATATTTAAATTCTTTTTTTCTGGGAAACAATAGTAAATAATAAATTGATGTTCTACTAAAGTTTGGGTATTTTTATTCAATATTTACTCATATATTAATATCTAGGTAAATTTATAAGTATATAACTTACTTATAAAATTATATTTTAGCTTTAACATTTAAATATATTATTTTTGTTTAACAAGTGAAGGGATTTATCACAATTCCATACATTATTATTTACTATACACAAATACTCAATGACATTTTCAAAATATTTTGACTTTAGCGATGTTTAGGTACTTATTCACTCAATTAAGCTGTATAGTAGCTGTATGGTACGCCGGTATCAACATAATAGTTATATGCAGTTATAACTTTAAAATAATATCTACATAATAACTTGATTTTACATATCAATATTATTTTTCCATTATTGATGATAGTTACAAGATGAATGACTATGACAATATTACAAAATATGTTGGTCCTGACTTAGGGTATGTACATTTTTTTAGCAAAAATTAGTACAACCTTCTTTTTATATAAAATATATTTAGAAATATAGGCTGACAAGACTGAGTGAATGTTGATTGAATTTTTTTTTTATTGTGTGTATGATATAACCAATTTAACCCAAGTAAGTACCGATATATTTAATTGAGATATAATATGTTATTGGTTAAAAACTGATACACCAAGCATTTAGTTTTATATAGCACCATTTTCATTAACACATACTAATTTTTAAAATAACATACACAAAAATAAAGTTGTTTGCCAAGTTAAAGCTTTCTGCTTATTTATAAATAAAACTTAATTTTTACCTCATCATCTTTTCGTCGTAAATTTGCTTGTACTTCTTCAAGTTCATCTTGTCCTTCATTAGGAGACATTTTGAATCCTTCTCTTAACATTTTAAGTCCAAACACAGCAAACAAAGCTGTTGATATGTAATATGTGTACGCTCGAGGTATAACTGTTGCTGCATATCCAAATAAAACTGTAAAATCAATAAAATATAATAAAATTAAAAATTTTCTTCAAAAGAGTATTATTGAAAACATTTTATATTATATAGGATGATTTACCAAGCATATTCACTTCTATGTTCCCTATAATCCATGCTTTTAATCAAATTCTGAGCATTGGAGTTTTTAAGTAGTACAATTTTAAGATTTTTTTATATTATTCCCTTATATTAGTCCTGATTGCACTATATACCTGTTTTTAAATTGAAAACCAACGTATTTTAATGAAAATTATAAAATTAAGATTTGTTAAGTAGGTACCATAATTTTCACATTGTGAGAGCCTCTATATCTTATGAACCTAGTACTATATAGGAAATTATCTTTAGATCTATATAGTATACTTAAAGATTAATAACTAAGAAACTACTTCTCCAATTTTGATTTAAATGGTAGGTACCTTCAAGAAAATTTTAAAAACGAATTATTTATTATATATATAAGATATAGAGGCTCTCACAATGTGAAAATCATGGTACCTACCTAACTAATCTTAATTTACAGTTTCAATAAGTACTTATTTGGTACAATGAATAATATTAAGTAGGTAATAACTTAGAAATTATTCATTTGAATTTCAGTTAAGTATATTTTGATTTCAAATGCATCATCATTTTTAAAAAATGAAATTTAAAAAGGGTACCTATATACCTAATAAAAAACTGTGATTTTCATTAGAAAAACAGAAGTTTATATCATTTTCAGAATACCAGTTGTCTCTTTGCAGGTAGGTTAGGTAGACTTACCAATTCCAAAATTCAGAATTTAAATAAATGCATATTTTAGGGTTGAGCAAGTTTGGTGTATGACCTTATATTATGTACAAATATTAGGTACATAAATAGTTTCAAAATTCTAAATACTGTATGTCATTACATAACAAAACAATATAAACAATTGAATATGTCAAAACTTTCAATGCTGGCATTTCACCATAGTTACTAACAAAGAGTAATAGCATTGAGTATATTATTATGTCTATAGGCATTCAATAGTCAATGGTAATAGGTAAATATAGTGTACATTTGTTGTTACTGCAGTATTGTACACTATACAAATATTAAGACAGTTTTAGGTATACACTCGGGTATACAGATAACAAAAACTTTTTAATAGTTATGTTATTATATCCTTTCATTATTTAATAACATATAATTTTAATTATTCTAAAGCTATTTATTGCTACTTAATAAAATATATTTTTATAGAAATAGAAATTAATTAGGTAATAAAATGTTCCTATAGTTTTATCATAGGTTCAAGAAAAAATTATACCTAGGTAAAAATGAACATTTAACTACAACATTTTTTGATTTTAATACCTAGGAGGCTAGTAGGTTAGGTTAGTTAACCTATCTAATCATTGATGATTTTTTTTTATTAAAACAAATAAGTAAGAACCTGAGGGTATACCTAACTAGAATTAATTAAAATCTTGAAGGTATATTAGCTGTACATAGTAAATTTATGTGTCACATAAGACATGTTAAACTATGTGGTCCTCAAGTTACTAACCTAACAAGTTGGTAAACCTAATAAATAATAGTAATTGGTGGTGAAACAAAGGGGTTGCTACAAATGCATTTTTTTTTATCTTAGCATTTTGTTCATATTATATTGATAACAATAATTGAGTTATATGCATTTATTTATTACGTAATTATATCATAGACTCATTAAAAAATATGAGATCAGATAAAATATTAGGAGTTATCTACAGTTGAGAATTGTACAATTTTGTGAAAAAAATGTCATTGGAAGTTTTTAGCTCAAGTAAATTACTTATGTAGATTCTAGATATTTCATTAGGTAGGCACTAAGATTAAGCATTTAGGTATTACATTTAAAGCAACACATTTAACAGTCAAATTTCTTAAAATATCTACACAAAAAAATAACTCAAGTAATTAAATACATATTATTTACTTAGGAAAAACTACTGAAGTTAATGATGAAGAAAAAATGTGTGATATTTAATTGCATGTTATTGGAGTCATACGTATTGCTAAGTTTTCTATTATTGACACAATATTATTAAAAATTTAGTTTAGATTATCAAAAAAAAAAATCATGAGATGGTTATAGTACTATTGAACATTTTTTAACCCATGATAATAGTCAACCCTTCAATACCATTATAAGATAGGAAGTTACATAATATTACATAAATCATCAAATAATAAATTAAATACCTACACAAAATGTGTTTTGGTTATTTTTATTTTAATGAATATTCTGATTTACCCTATTCATTATTTGTCCATTTTTTTTTTTAAATTGTACTTTAGGATGTTATGAACATAAATTTATACTGTCTACCTAAAAGTAGAAATTCTATGAATACATAATTTCAGCATCCCCAATATTTGAGTTTAAGTGGTGCCTATAAATAATAAAACAAATTTAAGTGGTGATTAGGTGCATAATACGACTTATTACAGAATAACTGATTTTACAACATAAAGGATCATAACCTATATAAAAAATTAATGAATTTACCCAATGTCTAATGCTAATTAGTTATTTTGTACAATAACCTATAGGTAGTGATTAATGGTTACTGATTAGTGCCTATCAGACAACACAATTCTAGGGCTACCTATGAATGAATCTATGTAAATCATTTTTATTTATATTTTCATGTATTAAATCTAATGAAGTACCTAGGTACTTAGAATTGTTTTAAGATATAAAATTAATAAGTGTAGGTATTACCTGATAAGACAGTCATAAGTGCAAGAGCAGATATAGCACCTGTGAATACTGTAATTCTTGAATGTCTCATGGCCATAATAGCGGCAATGAAAAATGTTTTGTCGCCCAACTCCGAGACAATTATCACAGAAAGCGAAGCAACAAAGGCATGTACCAATCCCAGAGAAACGGTAGGTGTATGTTTCGTTGTTTGCTCAGACGTCAGTGAGTCGCCAACGTCCGGTACAATTGTAGGCAGTAGATCTTCATTTTCATCTACTGGGAGTGAACTGGCTATGGCCGTGGCTATCAGGACCACACACAGTAGACTGACTTTTGCAAACATTATTCTTGGTATGAAACTTTACCAGCACGGTTAATAAATTACAATAAAGAGTACACCCTAACACGGATTGGGTACATGCATAAAGTGTCAACGATTGACGGCGCACTAACTTCACATAGTCAAAATAACATTAAAATAAACTATACGAGTTTCGGTAAGCAATGAAAAAACTAACTCAAAACCACTTTTACAAAAAATATATATATATAAAATACTTATGTATGTAGTAATAACAATAGTAGCAACGACACTAACTGTTACAGACAACCGTACCTAATGGTAATAATAATATTATAATTTATGATTACTGATGAGTAAAGTTATATTTCGTAAAAAATAATGTACGGCAAAATAACACAATTGAAATTACGGGCTTAACACGACACGCGGCCAACAATTGTCGAGCCATCCCCGCAATTAACGAACGTTCGCAATCGGCACTTCGGCAGGCTCGACGACGATGGGAAGTTAGTGGTTACGTGAAGTGTTTACCGCACGAGAGGCAAGAGCGGCGTGTGTTACAGCGTTCGTCTGTGGTCGTCGTCGACGACAATGATGATGATTGGTGTTGGACCGAGAGCGCGCGTGTGCGTAGTCGGTTCGGGCGTTCGGCTCTCACGTGAACAGTGAACGGCGCACTACAACTTACAAGTTAGTAGTTTCCACTACGTAAACTGATGTAGCATTACAGTGATCTCCACACAACGTTATCATCGCCTTGCGACGTGCACACTCGTCACTCGTGCGATACTGCGATGCCGCCGATGCCGGTGCGAGCATTGGGCATTGAGCAATGAGCATTCCGAGCAGTGTCGATAAGAGGGGGTCGTCGACGGTTGTCGGGCGGGTCGCGGTTCGTTCGCGGCGGCACTCGGCGACTCGATATCAACGTTGAGTCTGTAATAATATGTTGTATAATATTTGTAGTAATAAAATTTGTATTTTGTATAATATTTTATATTTACACATATTTTGATTTCTGTTTTCTGCCGCGTGACTTTAACTATAAACGTGTATTATTTTAAATTTGCACAACTGTTGTATACCTAGGTTAAATTATAATAGCAATAATATACGACGTACAGTATTTCAGTGGCGTAAAATGTAGGCCTTGCACTACCATATTTCAAATGTGGTGTTGCAAGCTTAAATTTTTGCACCACCAGAAAATCATAACAATTTGTATACCTATAGTATTATAGTTTCTACAAGTAGGTACATATTTTATAAATTTGATCTAGAGATTTCCTTCAAAATTAAATTGTTGACCGACGTATGTCGACTGTCTTACCGTGAAAATAATTATATTTTACATAGGTACTCATTTCTATTGGGAAGACAGATTAACACTGGGAGCGCTGTCGACGTCTGTCGTACTGATGGTTAGGCGGGTTCCCCCCTATACGTAGAATCGGGACTCGAGTCGGGAGATTGTATGTATTTTCCCGACATTTCGCATATATTTTGCTTTAAGTGAAATGTATTTGAATGTATTTGATAAAATTAGTAGAAATTGTACTTACCAACGTACAGTTAGCTATAAAAGCGTATAAAGTTTCGATACCAGAATTCATTTATTATAAAAAGTAAAATAACCAATATAAATCTATATTTATACATCCCGAATTGGAAGGTACAAATTGTTTCCACCAGAGCGCGTTTTGTTAATCTATTTCCCCAGTATAAATTATAACTTATGATTTATGAACAATATTAATAAAGTGACTAATGAGCAACGATTAACGGTGATACTCGAGAACGATCACTAATTGGCAGTAACAATAACAGAGGCGCGAGTTGAGTCTGGTGCATAGGTTATATTGAGAGGGGGACTTGGGGGGGGGGGGCTTAAGCCTCCCCTGAATGTAACAAACCACACTAGATGTCAAAATAAATTGTGTATTTTAATATAACACAAGCTATTAGCTTAAAAGATAGATAATCATGAATAATTTTTATAATTAAATTTTTGTAAGTTATGATGATTTCAAAAAAAAAAAAAAAAAATATACCTATATATACTTGGTGTCTCTGCTAGAATAAAGTAGGAGTACTGAGTAGCCACTATAGTTAGTAGGTTGAAGCGTTTAAAAATGTATGTTTACGCTAATGGTTAAGACAAAAATGTTAAGCCCCCCCTCCACGGATGTGTCCAAATATCCGCCTATGGTCTGGTGAGATCATTTCGAGCCGTCTAGGACAAAGTAGGTATTTGGAATAATATAAAAATATCCACCCTCCCACAGACCGACACATTGAATACATAATAATGTGTTAGCAGCTGAGTGATTCGAAATTTTCACGTCTGGGACAACATATTTTTTGTGGTGATGAACAAAGCGTTAAAGTGTTAGACATTAAAATCCCATTTTTAGCGGTAGTATTTTGCTAGTAATTTGTCGGTGGTTTTCCCCGTGGCATTAAATAACTATTAAGAAAATCGAAAAATTACCTCTCTAAAGTCCCATCTTGATCCAATTTTCTAAAAGATAAGATACTATATGTTGAAATCGAAGAAATTCTGGTAGAAATTATTAACATATCTGTGTAAATTATCGGAACTAGAAATGAAAAGAAAAACTTTCTTATTTTTCCTTGAAAAACTGAACTCTTTCATTTTCTTGTTCTTTTTTTTTATAAAAAGGAATTTGTTCAACGTGTCATTTTTTAAAAAGGAATTCGTTCCAGGAATCCGTTCCTTCCAAACACATTTTAAAATATTATTATTTGAATCATTTTTAATCATAATATTGGTACAAATGTGTTATAGAATGATTTATATTCATTGTAATACTAGTATAATATCAGGTGATTATTTTATCATCAACCACTCACTATTTCAAAAAGTTTTAATATTTATGAATAAATATATTTTACATGGTTTCTTGTTGTAAAAAAATTTTTAAAAAATATATTTTTTTTAACGTGTGTGAAGTTAGCCCCCCCACTTTACTAAAAACTTTCAAAATATTTGTAACCTAAATTTTTTAATTTGTAACTATTTGTAACCAACTTTTCAAAATTTGTAACTTCGTAGTTCAAAAGTTACAACTGGTTTCTCAATGAGGGGCCAACTTCGCGCCACCCCCCCCCCCCACTTTAACTAAATCTATAGAAATTAAATTCATTATTTTCCTTTTAATTTGTAACTATTTGTAACCAACTTTTTAAAATTTGTAACCTCACTGTATCAGAGTTATGACCATTTCCAAATGGGGGGGCCAGCCCCCCCAGTCAACTAAATTAACTCCAAAATATTTGTAACTCATTAAGCTTAATTTGTAACTATTTGTAACCGACTTTTTGAAATTTGTAACTTCGTAGTTCAAAAGTTACAACAGGTTTCTCAATGAGGGGGCTAGCCCCCCCAACCAACTAAATCAATTCCAAAATATTTGTAACTCGTTAAGCTTTATTTGTAACCATTTGTAACCGAATTTTTAAAATTTGTAACCTCGTTGTACCAGAGTTATGGCCATTTCCACATGAAGGGGTAGCCCTCCTAACAAACTGAAATATAGCCAACCATATCATACACTTATTTGTTGGACATTGTTCGAATACTATTCAATTTTGTTGGACATTATTTTAGTCGGAATAGCTTTTGAAAGTTCTGCACTGTTATCTTAATTCAAACAGTACAAACATTCAAGAGCAAAATTGGGGAGTGCTCCAAAATAGTAACTAACTCATTATGATTCATGATATTATATTATATTTGTATATTCCTTACATGTTTTAATATAAAATGAAAGAATTAATACGATTGGTATTGTTTTGAATATATTATTATATAGATTTTAATGCCATATACAAACATGATAAGAATTCAACGGAATTGAATTTCATAATTTGTAAATAATTACTTTTGGATTCTGTCGATATTCTATTGATGAGCACCCCCCCCCCCCCCTCACAACCCATGAGTCAGCCCCCCGACTTTGTCTGATCGACTCGGGACCAATGTCAATATTTTGTAACTCATTTGTAACCAATTGTAACTAACTTTTCATAATTTGTAACCAACTTCTTTTGTACTCTGTCAATGTTCTAAAACCATGCCATGTGTAAAAAAAAATGTCAGATTGGCCTCTTAAATGGATGACTGATAGTAAAGCAACTTTTGGCGAAAGGTTAGTGGCATTTGTTGTCGTTAACGATATGTTTTTATCTGGAATTGTTCCTTCAATAATATGGTTGAGGAAAAGAGAATAAATGCCAGGTTTAACTTTTAGCCACAAGCTGATTTCTAGAGATTAGGTATGTTAACATTTTCAAGGATAATATTATAATGCATATAACATATTTTATTATTTTAATGTTTATTTAGGGTTTACACACCGATTTTAACTGTCTCTTATTTAGATCAAAAGCCCCCTCAAGCTGTTATCACACAGATCATTTGTGAAGCCGTGACTATTGAACAAGATTTTTTTAAAAATGCTTTACCAGTTAGGTTGATTGGCACGAACTGTGAAAAGATGGCCATGTTTAATGAATTTGTTGCTGAAAGACTGTTAATAGAAATGGGATGTTCTATAATATGTATATATATTGATCATAGTAGGATTAATTTAAATATTTAATTAACGGATCGTAAAATCCGTTCCCATTCATGGAACTTACTTATCAACAAGAAAAGACAAACTTCTTTAAATGAAGACTAAGCAAACGCCAAATACCCTGCAGTTGCACTCTGAATCATGTTTGTGAATAAAATTATTTGTGAATGACTTATTTATCATTATAAAAAAACTTATTTTTATAGTAAAATGTAATGTATTTAAAATCTAAATAAATTATACAATCATACTTTTCATTTTTATCGTATTTATAGTTAGTTTAATTGTTTTGTAAAATTTAGAAAATATGACTAATGTGTTGTAATTTATTGTTATACTTGCAGCAGTTATTTGTTCAAACTAAATAGAAAAGTTAAATACTAAACTAAAAAGAAGGATTATTCATAGGGCACCAGGTTATCAATGTTCAAGACTACACAGAAATTCAAATAGAAGCACATTACTAAAAAAAAAAATTGAAAGAGGGGGTTGGCGCCCGCAGGCAAATGCATTTTAGAAACCAAAAAAAAAATATGGAGAAAATTATACTTAAGATACACATGACAAAGTACAAACAAAAATGCTCAATAATTTAAAAAGAAAAACTATTCAAAACATTTAGTTTTTAAAGAAGGATTATTCATAGGGTATTAGATTATCAATGTTCAAGTCTCCACAAAATTTCAACTAAGGTTACACCCCTAAAAAAAAAAAATTGAAAGGGGGGTGTTGGCGCCCGCAGGCAAATGCATTTTAGAAAACAAAAAAAAAAAAATTAGAAAAAATTACATAGTGGGAACACACGTTAAAGAGTTCAAACTAAAATATCCATAATCTTAAATGTAAAAACCATTCAAAATAATTATAGGTAGTTCATTTAAGAAGGATTATTCATAGAGTATTAGATTATCAATGTTCAAGTCTACACAGAAATTTAACTAGTCACATAACTAAAAAAAAAAAATTGAAAGGGAGGGGTGGGCGCCCGCAGGCAAATGCATTTAAGAAAACAAAAGAAAAATTTAGAAAAATTAAATAGTAGGAACACACATTAAAGAGTTCAAACTAAGATGATTATAATCTTTAATGAAAAAACTATTAAAAATAATTATAGGTAGTTCATTTAAGAAGGATTATTCATAGGGTACCAGATTATCAATGTTCAAGTCTCCACAAAATTTCAACTAAGGTTACACTCCTAAAAAAAAAAATTGAAAGGGGGTGTTGGCGCCCGCAGGCAAATGCATTTAAGAAAACAAAAAAAAAATTTAGAAAAAATTAGATAGTAGGTACACATTACAAAAAAAAAAAATTGAAAGGGGAGTGTGGGCGCCCGCAGGCAAATGCATTTTAGAAACCAAAAAAAAAAATATGGAGAAAATTATACTTTAGGAATACACAGGACAAAGTACAAACAAAAAATGCTCAATAATTTAAAGAAAAAATATTCAAAACATTTAGTTTAATAAAGAAGGATTATTCATAGGTACCAGAATATCAATGTTCAAGTCTACACAGAAATTTAACTAGTCACATTACAAAAAAAAAAAATTGAAAGGGAGGGGTGGGCGCCCGCAGGCAAATGCATTTAAGAAAACAAAAAAAAAATTTAGAAAAATTAAATAGTAGGAACACACATTAAAGAGTTCAAAATAAGATGATTATAATCTTTAATGAAAAAACTATTAAAAATAATTATAGGTAGTTCATTTAAGAAGGATTATTCATAGGGTACCAGATTATCAATGTTCAAGTCTCCACAAAATTTCAACTAAGGTTACACTCCTAAAAAAAAAAAATTGAAAGGGGGTGTTGGCGCCCGCAGGCAAATGCATTTAAGAAAAAAAAAAAAAAAATTAGAAAAAATTACATAGTGGGAACACACGTTAAAGAGTTCAAACTAAAATATCCATAATCTTAAATGTAAAAACCATTCAAAATAATTATAGGTAGTTCATTTAAGAAGGATTATTCATAGAGTATTAGATTATCAATGTTCAAGTCTACACAGAAATTCAAACTAGTCACAAACTAAAAAAAAAATTGAAAGGGGGTGTTGGCGCCCGCAGGCAAATACATATTAGAAACCAAAAAAAAAAATATGAGAAGAAAATTATAATTAAGGAAACACATGACAAAGTACAAACAAAAATGCTCAATAATTTTAAACAGAAAAAATATTCAAAAATTTAGTTTATTAAAGAAGGAATTATTCATAGGGTACCAGAATATCAATGTTCAAGTCTACACAGAAATTTAACTAGTCACATTACTAAAAAAAAAAATTAGAAGGAGGGTATTGGCGCCCGCAGGCAAATGCATTTAAGAAAACAACAAAAAAATTTAGAAAAATTAAATAGTAGGTACACATTACAAAAAAAAAAAAATGAAGGGGGGTGTGGGCGCCCGCAGGCAAATGCATTTTAGAAACCAAAAAAAAAAATATGGAGAAAATTATACTTAGGAATACACAGGACAAAGTACAAACAAAAATGCCAATAATTTTAAACGGAAAACTATTCAAAATATTTAGTTATTAAAGAAGGATTATTCATAGGGTATTAGATTATCAATGTCACTCTACACAAAAATTAACTAGAGTCACATTACTAAAAAAAAAATTGAAAAGGGGGTGTGGTCGCCCGCAGGCAAATGCATTTTAGAAACCAAAAAAAAAAAATATGGAGAAAATTATACTTTAGGAATACACAGGACAAAGTACTAACAAAAAGCCCAGAATTTTAACAGAAAAACTATTCAAAATGATAATCTCACTAAAGAACGATAATACAGAGGGTATCAGGTATCAATGTTAAATAATATCTACAAAAAATACAACAACAGTTAAAAAAATTACGAATAAAATTGAAATGTTCAAAAAATGCAGCTAGAGTTAAAATCTTTAAAAGAAATTGATGTTAGGTGTAAGCGCCCGCATACAAATGCATTATAGAAAACAAAAAAAATTATAGAAAAATTTAAATAGTAAAACCACACATTAAATAGTTCAAACTAAAATATCCAAAATCTTAAACAGTTTTAAAATGTTTTAAATTAAGACATATATATAAAAAATTCAAAAAAGTCAAATATATAAAAATTAAATTGTATGGCAAACGCGAGACAGCCTCTTTTCAAATTATATAGTATGTACACAGGTACTCAGTGTACTCCTAGGTATAACTGGTTAATGTTGAAATATATTTATACAAATCAATCTATTAGAATTCAAAGAATTGAAAAAAAAATTGTTTGAGAAACCTGGGTGAAATAACACTAAACAAAAGAATACGCTGGAAGCTAAATACAACAGTAGCTAATAACTACATTCCAAAAATTAGGTATTGTTACATTGTAATAATACGAACAGTTATTATGATCAGAGGTGTATCACTTTAATATATGTATTAGAAAAGTATAAAAATGAATGTAATTTATTAAGGATGTAAAAAAATGTGGGAAGGAAATCTTGAGAATTCTTTGACAATAGGATACCAAAACACAAAACCATATTTTAATTAAAACTATTGATTTTATACATTTTCTTTTTACAAAAACTCATGAGTATTGAAAACATTATAAAATCCTAATAAAATAATATTTTATTATATTTTATAATTTGTCGTGGTAAAAACATCATATTTAATGTTGGCTGTATTTAAGTTTTTAATAACTATACTGGTACAACTCTAGTGACAGTCTTTAAGACCGTGTTAAAAACTATGATAATTAGTTAACGTCTAATTTCCTGTCCTATCCTTACCTAACCGAACCAAATAATAATATTTAAATATTTTCTTTCATTGTTATGTTTACAATATCGAATACCTTGATAGTAAAGTTAGTAGAAAAAGATCTTCGCAAAGCTCACGACCTGTCTCGCTAGTCGTCCATCAGCACCATAGCTTCAACCAACCATAGGTTTACCTAACTAACCTCCTTATGACTTATATTAGGACACTTTGAATAAAAAGATCCTGAGTTGCAGGTTGCCAAACTTAAGTGTTTGATTATCAAGTTGAACCTTTGATTGTTGACACCTTAATCCATGCTATGGATGGAGCCCATCGATAATAAAGATATGGATAGGCCACGTTACCGGAGGGGAATGCAATTAAGGCTACTTTATATTGATACTCGATATGGTATACTTATTTGGCCTCAATTGTTCCCCTCCAAGACCGCTGATAAATGTCCTATCCATATCTTTATTATCTATGATGGAGCCATACCCAGCATAAAATCGATCAACGAGTCTCTATTAATGACTTATCAGCATCTATCCTCTCACCACACACACTTGGAGACAACACATGCACATGAAAGGTTTTTTTAAAACAACATTTTTAGCTTCATATTTTTTTTAAAAAATACCAGGATAATGTCGAGCACGGGAGCAACTTTATAACGTATTCAATTAATTTTATTTTGCACTAATTGAAACATGCTATGGAGGATGGTCCTTTGGTCGTCCAGTGTCCACAAATATTTCAATTCATAATATGAAATCCCAGCCCTGTCCCTCATACTCTGATATTAAAAGCCCAGCCCACCTTCCTCTATGCAAAAAGTAAATTTAAGACAAATTTGTAAATCAACGCACAGTCTCTCTATTCTATTAATATTTGTGATTTCATTAATTTTCAGTATTTTGTTTAATTAGATTGGGAAAACATAAGACAATATCATTTACACAAGACTGCGACTAACACAATCATTCCTTGATAAAAGCACATGATATAAATACCTTCTATATTTGAATTAATCGTTTTTTTTTTTTTTTTCAGGTACTTTATTGGTGGACGGCACTTTAACTACGGTCACTCAACCTACTGTGGCGACTTTGAGGCATTTCCTTTTAGGAAATTAATAAATCCTCAAACATAACTCTTAATTCAAGAGTTTGTAACTAATACAATCATAATATAATATGAGTATAGTACATTCGTAGTATGATATTTATGGACGACACTTGCACCATGGCCCCTCGATATAGTAATGTGGCGACCCGGCACATCTCTTTTAGATAAATGATTAAATACTTATCAAGTCTTCCAATCTATTAAACATTTATATTTTGAAGATAATTTGGGATAATTTAAAGAAAAAATTTGAAATTGAAGAGAGACTGTGTGAATTAACAAAATATGTGGTGTAAAATGTACATTTGAACACGTGTTATAATGTATTCTATTGAACCTTAGTTAATTTTTTATAATGTACTATAATAAACATTTGAACATTTGAACATTTATTACAATATACGTATAATATTATACATAGATTTCAAGTATGATTTTTTTTAGTTTTTTTTTTTTTTTGATAGTTACCTACCTATTACAATACAAGATATTTATTTTTATGTTTTGAAGCAATATAGTTTTGGATTATTTAGATCTATATAAACAATTTCAGACCCGTAGTTTAGTATTTAAAGTTTATGTGATCAGAGTCGTGGGACCAAATTTTTTCAGACTCTACTAGAATGTTGTAGTCAGTGGCGCCGAGTACGTACTTTAGGTGGTTCAAATGAACCACCTAAATTGGGTGGGTGGGTGCTTGTTGGCACTGGGGGTGTATAAAATATAATATCAAGTTATAATTTAACAGGCGTAATTGTAATTTGTATAAACCTGTGAACATATTTTCAAAAAAAAAGAAAAATTGATGAAACTTTTGAGTATTGTTTTTATTAATATTGTTTAATTTTGTCTATAAATTAATATTTTTTATAGTCTGATGGTTAATAAATATTATAGAACTATGTAGGTACTTATTTTTCTTTGTAATACTCGATTTATTGAATACCTAATTCATAGATATAATTATATAAATAGTAATTTAAGTAGGTAATAACATTAAATATTAAATAATAGTTGTATCTATATATAATAATTATCATAGCCCATATTATGTAAGTAATTAAGGTATATTATATATATTTTATTTACAATATTTTATACATAAACAATTATTTTTTAAACTAGTTAAAAATTAACAAAAAATTAAAAACTATTTTACATTTTTACTCGATTTCTATTTTTATACTTAATTATGTTACATTATTATTGTGAGTTCTTATTAATATTATACTATAATTATTTAGTTAATTTGACTTCAGATTTATTCGATGAATTTTGAATTTTGACTTTAGTTATTAATATTTTTATACATAAATATATGTACATAAACTTTAATATATATTATCAAAATAATATTTATACAAATAATAATGATATTCAATCTTAATTAAATGTATTATAAAGTAAAGTTGTGTTAGCAAGGTGTTCAAATTATACAAATATTGAATAAATAAAATAATGTTTCCATAAAATAATTGGATACCTATTTACTATATAATTATTTAAAAACAGTAAGTACTAATACTAATGATATAATAATTTTAAGTTTGATGGAATTTTATTTTTTAAATAATATGTTATACACTTATATGTATACACTTAACTTCGTTTATATTTTAAACTTTGTCTCATCGGTTTAAAGGATTTATATTTTAAAACTGATGAATTTATTGAATTAAATTAATTTACATTGTGAATATAGCTAACTTTCATTCGCCACAGTGAGAATACTACTTGCTGCTGCTTTATTAGGTTTTATCAGTAACATTATGTATGTATAGTAATTGTTGTATATATTATATTAAAATAATTTCATTGATACTTATATAGTTATATGTTATATTTTTTTAAAATGTATCAACTATTGGTTATTGGTCCATCGGGTGGGTGTGTGGTAGGTACTAAACTAAGATGATATTTTGAACCACCATTTTTGAAGGACCCAGGCGCCACTGGTTGTAGTTAAATTAAACTATAATAGGTATGTGGAATAACAGTACCTAACCTTCTATGATAATTTTTATGAATATAAATTATCAGTAATAGCTCAAATTTAGCACTTTTACGGTACTTAATACATTTTCCTAATATTTTAACAAAATTATGGAGCTAAAAATATAGAAATACCTATGCTATGTAATGTTACGGTCCATAGTTCAGAGTTTTGTTTCATTTATAATAATATTGCTTTTTTATATACTTTTCATAAATTAATATTTATTACAGTTGGCTTTTATGATTTGTTTGAACTATTAGTACATATTTTTTTGGGAGATCCCTATTATTACAACACCGTTACCAATATGCGGTTTTTTTGGGTTAGTTCGTTTAATAGCATGTTTTCATTTATTTGATTCGTATATTTTACTCGCTTATTTTCTTAAAATGTTTTTATATTTTCGGTTCATCCGTTAGAAAAATAAATAGGTACCTACCTACCAAGTGTGTGAATAAAGAATTTTTTTTTGTAAACCAATTGAATTATTATTATTATTATACTTTTTTTCATTGCATTAATTCACAGCCCTGCTAATACTTTTACTTCCAATCATAATACCCACCACAGTTAATGTGGTGTCAAAATGTCAACTTGTCAACAATCAAATGCTTGTTCAACTTGATAACACTTAAGAGGATGTCTGATTTTAGCGCACCATTTATTTCTCTCTCTGACCCCACACACAATCATTTTAGTGTTTTCTTAATCGCACATTTAATATGCTACGCGTGGTCAAAGATGGAAAACAAATAGTGCGCTGACATCCCAACCAGCAAATGATCTTTTTATTCTATCCTATAAGTCGAGGTTGTAAACCTATACCAACCGGTAACGGTATAGTTTCAGCCATTGGAGTATGGAGCCATGGAGCCATGGAGCCATGGAGCTTTGCAATTCATGATCCTTCCCTACGTATTCGGCATTGTAACATAACTATTCTACCTTTACCACATTTTCTTCGCCCGTCTCACAGCTATATAAAAGTTCAGCCACTCTAATCCACACCTCCATATGATCGGTATTCTTTAGCCACTCTCACTATCTCTTATCATACAGTGACCGAACCACCTAAACCTATTCTCTCTTGTTTTCACTACAATATGTACACTACCCGTAATTAATTGATTTCTTATTCTATCCTCTTTTGTACCTCAACACCAAACTTATTATTTTCATATCTGCTTACCTGCCCTAACCCTTACATTTCATTTCATCTTTCATACACCAAAACATTCTGAAATCCTGTTGACCCATTTCCTTATCTTCGCCGTATCACACACTTCCTAATTCCTATTCACTCAGTCTCTAGTTACCTACAAGTCATCGTACTTGATTATCGGTGAAATATTTTAAATATCATGGAGCGAAAATTCCCTACTCGAAAGAATTACTTAAAAAAAAATCATACCTGACCAATTTTCTAATTTTATAACACGACTTAATTGATAGCCGGAATAGTGTTATACCAGTATAATTACAATACAAATATTGAACTTTTTCGGGCAAAACATCCCTGATCAATTAACAATAATAAAAGAAACCTACTGAAAAATAAGAAAATACCCCGGACGGAATCAAAATCTGCTACGAAAACGATAGTAAAATGTTAAAGAGTTTCCGTGACAATAAAGATTTAATTTTCAAGTCTAAAGAGCAAATTTAAGCTCCAAAATAATATGAAAACAAACTTAC